>JAQIXG010000246.1:0-37849 GCA_034700105.1 Oconnorella tubifera
AACAATTATTATTATTGTATATTGCTATGTATTATTGTATATTGCACTGTTGTATATTGCACTTCTTTATGTTGAACAATTGTGTATATCTTAAATTTTGTACAAAATATATTGTATATAAAATATATTGCATACAATATTTCGTATATATATATATTTTAAATTTCATTAACTTCTCTAAGAGAGATTTTTTTCAAGATAACAGTTGCTGGGTGCCTCTTTTGCATAGAAGAAAATCTTGCTATATTATACAATGCAAAATTACAACTTTTGATGCTCATTTAATTATCCATAGGCGATGCAGAAGAGTGAAACAACTTAATTTAATGAAATGCATATAATACAAGTTATAACATTATTTAAAACAATGTTATATATTTTGAAAACAATTGAAAATTCTATCCTTTAAATCAAAGACGTTTAATGATAAGACGATTTAGAATTAAATTCAGCAATAAACTGAATCTTAGTTAAATCTAATGATCTTGTAATTGCACTCTGGCTTAGTGGAAGAAAGAATAATGAGACGCATCTAATCCAGTGGGACAGGTAAATGTCTGATAAAGCAAGCACGGGTTACAGACAGAAATCTGGAACCATAATAAGACTAATTCAAATTCTCTTCGCTTGTGAATAGTTTCAGAAAAAAACACCAACGGATGAATACCTCACAAAATTGCAAGTAAATAATTATATCACTAAGTGGAAAAACACCGCGCTGGTTTTTTATAATCTAGCATTACATTTGTGGTGAAATTTTGCCAACCATCTTATCATTCCGTGTGCTCTTCCCATTGATTTTGCCGAAAAAAGATATCGTGCTATATCTGTAAAACTGGACATTTTATGAATAGAATTAGGTCTTAATAATGCAATTATGAACACTGTCAGATGTAGCGGAATACCCTCAATATACGAGCGGACATATATGGGGTAAAGCGTTGACAGTGAGATGATTGCCTCATCATAGTAAATGTTTAGAAATATAATCTCAAATTCATATATTTTAACTTTTTAAAATATCATACAATTATTGAGCTTTAAACACATTATAATATTGAGCTTTAAACATACCTTTAAGATTTAAATTAACTAGTAATTAATCTCAATACGCTACAAAAATTATTCAAATAAAGCTAGTATCAAAGAGCTACAGCTTAGATAATATCCAGTTAGAGTATATAGTTGCTGATGATAAAAAAATATATGAAAAACAATTCATGAAAGTGAACAATATTTATAGTCAAACATGAATAGAAATACCATTTTTATATTTTTTTGAGACACTTACTTACTACTGCAGTTAATAACATTAAATGATAATCATACCAAAAGAAAAAAAAATCAATTTAAATACAAAAGTACATACTACATTTTAAATATCAATTAAAATATCTGCGCTTTATCATGATTTAATCTTTCTTAATTATTATACATGATAGTTTCACTATATACAGAATCAAAACTAAAAACATGAACTTGCTAAAGGAATATAGAAATGTTACCTTTACAAAAATATTTTGATTTTTTTTACTCAATAAAATTCTGAAGTCAATAAGTCTGGATCGTCATTATTAGCAATAAATCTCAAACATATTAAATTTTAGTAACAGCGAATATATAAAAACAATACTTAATTCTTTATACATTATTCGTTAATGATAATTGTTACCAAAAATATGTCTGTAAATTAAATCTATTCATAATTAGCCATTTTGCACATAGGATATACCAAAGCTAACGCAAAATGTAATGAATTATAAAAATTATATATAATGTACAGTACAATTATACAGTACAGTATACAGTACATTACGCAATAATTATTTTATTTTCTCATCATATTACCGGATATATTGATCAGAAGTCTTAGTAATTAATACATATATTTATATCTAAAACTTAACTCTTAAAAATTATGTTAACTTTTAAGTTAAGTAAAGACTTCTCTAATTCAATGACGGATTGTGAAGTGCGGCAAGCTATGGCTAATAATATTCCGAAATACTGCAGAAAAAAAAAATCTCAAGCTATATTTGAACTGATCACAATTAGTAGAAAGCTATTCGTAAAAATCTTAATTACTATCATAGTTCTGCGCCTCGTTTTTCACCGCGTAATAAATAATACATGTAACCGACTATCGGATATTTGGCTTTATATGTGCCGGTAAAGATTTCATCCAGAGCCTTCAGCTGCGCATCGGTCAAATCTTTCTGTAATGCAATCAAAAATATATAAAGTTTGTTTATGGAAAAATATATTTAAAGTTTGTATACAAAAAATAAATCAAGATAGTACGTAAAAAGTATACAAAATTGGATAATTGCGTCTAATCTGAGTAGCTACAATTTTAAACAGACCTAAACAGTTAAATGCGTTTTAGTTTATATAATTATGGTTTTAAAAAATAAGAATTTAACAACATTTTAGATAATTACAATTTTGAGAACCTAAGTAATTGCATACAGCAAAGAACACACACACACTTTTTAAAAAAACGTCTTTTTAAAAAAGATTTAAAATTAAAATTAAAATTACTGATATTTGTTCAAATTGGAAAAATATAATTAAAAACGATACACGGATCATTAAAATTATACGAAAACTACACTAAAACTACTCCTGAAAATGACTCACGACTTGACATTTTCAGCAAAACTTAGATAATAGATTTTAAAAATTAGTAAAAAATTTAACTGATAGCAAAAACTGTAAATATAAAACAATACTAATAGTCATTTTATAAGCGGAAAAATACTATTAATTTTTTTGACAATATTTATCAATAAACAGAAAAAGGCCATAAAATAGTTAACTATAGTCTCTCTTAAAACTACAATCTGAAATATAACTGATACCAGCAAATAAAATTAAAAGGCTTAAAATATCACTTACATTGCTGCTTAAGAAAATTTAATTCGTAGGAAATATCTAACGATACAGGGATAATGAGAATTACTTTGCTACTTACTGTGTTGCTGTTGAGATCTTTTGGATCTAACGACATTTTAGCCACAGCCTGTGTGCAGTCCTTCCCCGCTAGTGCATTGTAGCTCGCACCGGGCCCGTAGAATTCTAGAACGTATTCAACAAAAGATCACAGTTTTAGATTAGATGTTAAAGTCCTAAGTTAGACCTAGTACAGACTTAGTAATATAAGCTGAATCTAATTGAAAATGACAAAATGGTGAAAACAGAAGTATTGAATGCTGTAATTAATGTTAATTTATGCTATCACACAACTGCATCTCTATACTATAACCGAAAATTAAATGTTCTATTAAATACAATAATTATAACATAATGATTAAAAAAAGTTCTACTGTCAGTCCATTAAACGTTCCTAACTGTTTCAAAATTTTTACCTACAATTTACATGTTTTTATTGAAAATGCAGGAATTTTATATTTATATAAAAAACAGGTATTATATATTTATATAAAAAATACGGGTATTTGTGATATTTAAGAGAGCCTAATATCACTAATTCAAAAATTGAAAAATACAAGTCTTTAAATCCAGACAAATCTACCCCAACACTCTTTCCACTGAAATCCTAAACAAGATTCCTACTCGTGAATATTCATTTGTAAAAAATTATGTGAGCAAAAATGTTTTTTTCAGCTTCAACCAAAACCATTTATAAATTGTTCGCAAGCGTAGACCAAAAAAATTGAAACATTCAGACATTATTTACTTTTCATACATAAGAAAACAATATTACTATATGGGGCTATGAAATGATTTTATACAAATTATTGCCTATTATTTTTAAATTAAAAAAATTATGGATATTTTCCATCATCCCTCAATAAAAACGTTCTAGGGATCTATTTGTCACTTTTGAACTTATTCAGATAACTTTCTCCCGCTCCCCCCATATACACTTCGAAACTGTCCGTCAATATTTAATTAGAAATACTAAACATTGACTATAGAATAAATTTATTCATAATATTCACTCACCAATTCCAGATGAAACATCAAACACGACACCCTTTACTGCCATGTATATAGGCAAACTTGGCTGAAAAGAAAATACATATTACAATATACAGTAAATCAACATTTAATAAATTCAATTTGACATTGCTATTTCAGTTATAATTTATAAATATTATACGTATTCAAATGTAATTGTTTACAAATATAGGCAATAAAATGAAGATTGAAAATAAAACAAAGATAATTAAAAATTGCACGATTTAACCTATATAAATTATTTAATTAACAGGCGAAAATAATTTGTAATACTATATGTAGGAGGGATAATGAAGGGATAAATGGTTACGAGAGGCGTAAGTACTTAAATTTCAAATAACAGGATACAGTAGCTAGGAGGGTATTCAACCATTTAAACATTATTTAAACTTAATTTGAGCACCCCGAGGCTAGTTATGAATGTTGTAAGGGTGGGATAGTAGTTTGCACTTAACGGAACACCTTTGAAAAACAAATAAAAGACGTTACTAAATGAAAAGTGAGAATAAAAATAAATCTAGGCGAGGGTATGAGGACTAAATTCTTTGAACCTAAAGCTAGTTTTCATTTATTCCGTTTATAATATATAAACGATATATTATATCGTTTATATATTATATCGTTATAATATATAAACGAGATGAACCATACATTCATAATAAAATGACAGTTTTATTACATATTTTGAATGCACGGTTCTACTACTCGCGTGCACTTACATCGTTTCCATCATACACCGCTATATCTTCATTACTAAATATTCTGACACCATTGAGGTCCGCGGGCAGCGTCACTTTCTCCAGCTGATACTTGCTTTCAGTTTCGTAAAATAAAAATAAAACAAAAAACGAATACAGTTTAACATCCATTATACCTTCGCTATATTACCTTACCGTAGTGCCAATACTAATCAGTTATTCCACCTATAATTTTATCATATCCTAAGCTAATTTAACTCTTACATTAAAACTAACGCGTTGATAAAAGAGCGATTAGTGAATGATATCCGTGGGATGTGCGGAATCGTTAGATAAAGTTCCACGTATTAAAGTCGATCGACGCTATTGGTTGATTAAAAAAATTGAGAGATAAATTCTCGTCATTGATTGGTTGAGAATCGACGGGCACCTGCTGAATATCGCGCGCTAGGCTATAGCCGCTTAATTATTTTCATTTTATCTTTACGTGGGGATTTTTATTTACTCGTCGTGTTTAAAAAATTGCGATCGTATTACAGTCAGAGCTGCGATTACAGTTTAGTTTCATTAGTATTTAATAGGAAAACCTTCACTAATTAGCAGTGTCATTTTAGTCAAAGTTTACGAATGTTTTAATTCCTAAAAATTTCTTTTAATTTTAAGAAGTTAAGTATACGGGTAGTTGCGTTAACTTGTTGTTTATAACTTTTATTCGTCTATGATTCATAAATATACTTACGGGTAAGCTTAATCGAGTCAACGATTTGAGTGACAGTTCACAGGTGCGTTGCTCTTTGTTTTATATCCTGCTTTATTGATTATTAAGCTCATTTCGTCCGCTGTGTAGAGTAAATCGATTAGTTATAAGATTATAATATATAATATCGCTGACGTAAGAGATTAGAATCTGATGTATACAGTGTATTGATCTAGACTTTGCTGACTTGAGTTATGTTTTATAAAAAAGCTTAGTAAACTATGTCTAGGACTCTAAATCTAGGTACTATTGTACCGGTAGTGCGAGATATAAATTTTAATAAATTAAAGGCAATAAAAATTAGTATTTAAAATCATTACTTTAATTGTTAATTAAAGTAAGTTAATTGTAAATTAACGTAAATTAATTGTAAGTTTTTATTGTTCAGATTTTAACTTTGTCAATTATAATACGTGTTGTCCGTGTTAACTTCTACTTAAAAATTAACATTAGCACGTAGTATATATTCAAGGGCTGAAAGAGCTAAAGCCTGAGCATTTTCGCTGTTGATTTTTTTACAAAATATTCCTGATGTTAGTGTTTTTTAAACTTGAAATCTTGTCATTGTCAAATATATTAACAGCAGTTGTTAGAGCGAGACTTAACAAGAAGGCCAGAACCATAAATACTTTTAAATTGGTAAGAACTGAATAATAAATATACAGTAAGTTTTGCAAAAAACCTTGATATCTCTATTTTATGAAAATTTTGAGAACGAAAATGATAATGGAAGTGCGACACAAGGAATATTCTATTCTTACTAATCATCACTAGGCCTATTCTTATTCTATGTGAAACTTGAGCACACCCCTGTAAACCTGTGTAGGTTCCATATAAGCATAACCCTATTTCATACAGTATTCCGCATTATATGTTGATAAAAATTATATAAAACATACACAATGTTTTTCTATATTTAGAGCTGTAGTTTATTAAATATGAGGGGAGAGTTATTATTTGATTGCCCATGCTAATAGGACTGCTGGTAAATTATAAAGTTAGTAGTCCTTCAAGTAAGAGATATTTAAGGGGGGGGACCTGGAAATGCAATTACTATTGTTTTAAAACAGTAATGACAGAAGTTTTTGGAATATATTATTTTGAAATAAATATTTGTAAACTAAATGAACATTCTGCTTCACTTCCCACCCTCTATTTCCCAGTAATGATTCAATTGTTACAACGCAGTTGACAAGCCTATATACGAGATATATTGCAGAATAGTGTATCAAATAGAGTTAGGTTTACATGGCTCGTATACAGGTTTAGAGGGGTGTGCTCAAGTTTCACATAGAATAAGAATAAGCTTAGTGATGATTAATAAGAATAGAATATTATTTGTGTTGCATTTCATTATCATTTTTGTTCTCAAAATTGAGAGATAAGATTGAAGTTTATATTGGAGTATTGATTTATGGTCGAGTGATATTGTGAAATCGTGAGTTGAAATGAAACTTGTGTCTTGTGATTTTTATATTGGTATAACCGTGGTATGCTATAGAAAATTATTTTGTGAAGTAATTTGTATTCATTGTACATGCTGTCTGTGCAATGCTGGTTTTTTAAACTATCTAAAGGATAGAGTATACTGGTTATTTAATTGCAGGTTACTTCTGATACTAAGAAAACTCATGACAACGCCTATACAGTAACCCAAGACATGTAAAAATACTATTGAAATATTAGTATCTCATTTTAAAACAACAAAAAGAAGAATAACCAAGTAAATGACTTGCTGTGTTGGATTTAATTTGTTCAAAAAGAAGCCTCCACCTTCTCCTGATTTCTATATTCCCAGCGAGAAATGTAATGATTTCATTGGTGAAGAGTACAGTGCGGATCCCACAGAAAGTTACTCGCATTCGGGCAACTTCTTGCATGATGAAGAGCCGCCTCCTTCCTATAGTCCACCTCGTGAGGACTTTTTCCAGCTGGAGAACTCCCAGATAATGATGAGTGAAACTTGCACGAGTGCCGCTTATCAAAGATCCGTTGTCGCTGAGAAACTGCGACCGAAAGATTTGATTATTCAGCAAATGTGGACAGCGCAGGCTAAACAGTTGCCACAGAAATCTGCTCAGAAGCCATTTACGGTCTGCGGTGTTAAGGTTGTTCACATCGAAGATGTTTCTAGCGGAGTTACGTATCGGCGTGGAAAACTTCTTGGAAAGGTTTGGGATATTTCTTAATTAAAGATAAAATATATTTTGTTATATCGTTAGGCTATAGTTTTTAATACGATGTTATTAATGTTATAATTGAACAAAAAGTAGGAACTATATTATTTTGATGATACTATGGTGATGGTTATTTTATAAATACAATAACAGGCTGATAGCTGTGTTGAGTCAGAATGCATTAAGTATTTTTTTATAAATTTTATCAATATATTTGTGAATTTTAACTAGTCAATGTTTAGTCTCAACTATTTAGAATGCCTGATTCTTGTAGACATTTTTGATATGATTCAATAATATTTTTGACATTTTCATGAATATGTCTTTATGTCTGGCTTTATATAATATATCTAATAAAAATTTATCAATTTGTTATGACTACATAAATAAATGATATATGAAGAAATCGATTGGCATATTGGAGATTAATCTGTAATTTATTGAAATTCTTTTTTTGTTGTATTCTATTTCAGTAATCTGATAGACTAGCTTTATATTGTGAAATAGCTATAGAATAAATGTTTTTGCTCTGCTGATTGTATTGAAATAGGATCACTGAATATTAATAGGTTTTTATTATCATCATTTGCCATCTAAAAATGCTAACAAGATAAATTGGGTTAAAAGTTTTTAACACAAATTAATTATAGCTTTTCATCTAATTCATGGTTTTTTCATTTGTGGGTTGCGACCTCTAAGAATCACCTGGCAATTTGCAGGATGTCGTGAGAAAGCAATAGAAATTCATATTTCATTACAAAAATATGCCTGACTAAATTAAAGGTGCCTTCTTTGTCACTAGGTAAATAACATGGCTGCGTGTGGATTAAAATTCACACCACATCAATATTATAGGTTACACTATCTCTTTTTTTATCAAAGTACTAGTTTAGGGAGCATGTGTTTTCGCATTACCATTGTTGGTTGTGTGATTAATAACTTGCTTGGGGATCGCCACTTATTTAATACATTTTGCCGATGGGTCATTTATTTGACAGGTTGAGAAACGCTGATTTCCTAAAAGTGAATTTGATTCAGATATTCAAAAATCAGTTTATTGCATAGAATGCCATAGATGATAATGTTCAAAATTGAAAAATCTATAAACTGTCAAATCTGAATTTATAACGTTTAGCTATTTTGTTTGTTTCATTGGACAGTTTAAATGCAATATTTAAATTATCTGCATTAAGTGGTGGATCTAAAAACTTGTGGATCAATACTTGTCTTTTCAAAGACTCAACTATTAACTAAACTCTATAGGTTTTCATAACTAGCTTCATTTTAAAGTAATATAACATATTATAGTGAAATGAAAAAATGCCATTTTACTGCATTTTTCAAATAGTGCATGTGGCACGCAAACTCTCGTATGCCAAATTTAAGTTTTTCTTGTATATGATACAATAATTGCAAGTATATACATTCATAGTGAAATCTAAATAATATTTTAAATATTATAATAAATTTTAATAAATGTGTGAAATAGGGTGGATTTGCTCGGTGCTTTGAACTGACAGATCTAAATTCAAACCTTGTTTGTGCTGGAAAGATCATTCCTAGAAGTCGTCTGTGTAAACCTGGAGAAAGAGAAAAGGTTAGAAGTATTACTGGTTTTAGTTTGGTGACAGAATTTGAAATTTGACAGGTCTAAGCAATTTCAAGTGTAATTTGTATGCGTGGGCCTAGTTAAAAACTGAACTATGAATTTTAATGATGGAGTAATTATAATTTGAATGATGGAGCTATAATTCTATGACTGAGTGAAGGGATTAGTTTAAAGTTAGGGTTAGCGCCCTAGTCTATGGAATTATAGATCAAATTTTGTTATACTGGCCTAGTGACATAAAGAACCATGAAATCTTTTTGAGGAGGGATGCGAACTCAGTCAGCAGCAATACTGAGATTCTCTTTTAATACTTGAGCAAGTTTCAGGAGAAAAAAAACTTGTACGATTTAAATAGTGATTCAGCTTTTTAATCAACAAATTCAACAATTAAGTACACACTCAAAAATTAAGAGAGAACTCTCCTTGATTACAATTAATTATTACATTTGCCATGTAAATATTTACATTGTAAACTAGTTTTACTTTTTAATTCTGGATTATTTTAAGTGTCTGCAATTTATTAATAAGGGGCAAAACTGTATTTCTCAGCCAATGCCTTTCTGATAACAATACCAACCTTTCTGATAATAATAATTACTTCTCTAAAGTTTTTTCTAGTCCATAGTTTATCACCATGCAGCCACAAAGTATAATAATAATAATGATAACACGGGCTGATGATTTTTAACCGCTAGGTTTATTCTAATACATGGTTAAATCATATACATTTTTCAAGTTTGAAATATGCAGACTTCTTATTAACTAAAAAATAAATCCTAATAATTTAATATATTATAATATGCGATTCATTAAATACATAATTTAATATTTTTGTTGTTTCATTGTTTCGTTTCATTATATAAGTTAGGATTCAAATTTACAGAATTCAAACATATGTTTTAATTTTGCATGGTTCATAATTTCCATAATAAATTACAATTTTGCATATTGTGCTCGACATCTCTAAATAAAACTGAGAAGATCACTACAGTCTTTGAATTATATTAAGAATAATATCATTATTCAGTCCAAATGTCTATTCGATTTCTGAAAATGTTGAAAATGCTTGAAATTATTATGTTTTAATTTACAGTATTTCAATTATAAATGCATGGTGTTGATGTTGATTTGTAGATTATTCGAGAAGTGGAATTGCACAGAAATTTGCTACATCCAAATGTTGTAGAATTTCATAATTTTTTTGAGGACGAACTCAACATGTATATGATTCTTGAAAACTGCAGCAGAAAGGTTTGAATTTTATCTCTAGTTTCATGATTTCCTTGTCATAATACAGATTGATTATAATGTTTCTATTTTGAACTGAGAGAAGCACATGATATGAATTCTGGCTTAACAATATCAGAACTTTGCAGTTTGCTGCACACTTTTTATCTAGGTTACATCTACAACATTATGTAGTTATAAGCTAGATGATAAAATTTAAGTGTATTTTACTAATTTACAAAATTTGAGTATAATCATAAAATGTCATTGAAATATCCAATATCATCTAGATCATAAAATTTAAGTATTGTTAAAAATATAAAAAAATGCATGCTAATTAGAACTGTTTCCTATTATGTTAGTTTAAAAATAAGAGACTTTTAGGACAATTGAGTTATGCATTAGATTAACTTTTAACATTGAATCAATATTTGACATCAGTTAGGCCTGATTTATTTGTTTTTGAAAAACATTTACTGAAAATTGATGTAGGCATAATTGATGCAGACATTCTGGCAACTTAATTAAACTTATAAAAATGTTCTATCATGTATTAGCATTATGGTAAATTTACAATTGTTTTGATTGCTGTCTGTTTGACCTTACACATACATTACAGTAGACCTAAATGAATCCTATCTATCACATTATTATTTATAATTACATTTTATTCTGTAGACTTAATGAGATGAGTCTGGTAGCTAGTTGAATGCAAAGATTATAATGATAATTATGCTTATTGCATTAGAGACTTTTTCTGAATTGTATTTTTGAGTCTATCATTGAAAATGTTTATTTTGAATCCATGAAAAAAGACTAGAAATTAAATTTTCATTATTTGTTCTCATAATGTGTTTAGTGAAATATATATCGCATAATTTTTACATATCTTTATGTAGAATTTTCATAAGAGTTTAGTTTTCACTTTGGCCAATATTGCAGGCTAATTTTTTCATTTGCTAAAACTTTTAAATTGCTAATTACTTCCTATTAGACTTGGTTTCCACTTAATCTGCAATTGTAGATGTTATAATTAATAATTTAATATTTTCACTCTAAATAATTTTTTCATATATTGCAGGACAAATTAGCTTCACTATTAACTAATTTTAAACAACACGAATTGGTTTTTAAATCGATAATGAATCACATGGCTTATAGGCGTATCTCTAACTAAATTTTAGAATTTCTAGTTCAAATTATATCCATTCTAGTCATGTCAGCAAAATCTTCTACTAATATTTGTATAACTGGTAGTTTTGTTATTTGCTATCGTTTTCTTCAGTGACCCTTTTGTACTGCTATCTCAAGGACATTGCAAATGTCCTTGGGCTTTTAAACATTAATTTCCATTTATCATTAGATCAGGATTCTCTACAGATTATATTTTTAAAAACTGGTTATCATTGATTTTTTTCATTTGTTTGTTGAAATCCTATTTGCAAGACAGAATCAGACAGAGAATCGTTAGTTTTTTTATAGAAATAATACCTGCATTAATCCTGCAGTCATAGACTAGTTCACCAGTAATCTCTTAGATCAATAGTTTATATTATAAATGTATTAAGCAATGGCATATCAGGATGTCATGCCAGTATGTCTAAATATATTATACCAACATTTCTTGTTTGGTATTTTGTGTATTTACACAATGTTGGAATTCAAAACTTTAAGTCTACTTCTAACTTAAATCAGGACAAAAGTCCTTCAGTCAACTGGTTAAAACATTGTTAACAAAATTATACTGCATCGACCGAGTGCCACGAATAGAAAAGATTGTTTATACTTTTTAAATGTTATATATGTTACTTAAAAATTATAGTCATTTGAAAGATATATCAAACAAGTGAATTTAATTTTTATTGAACGAAAGTATTAGTTTTAATAAATTATTTTATTAAATTATATCACTTGTATCTGTAAATCAAACGTTTAATACATATAATTACATACTATACATTAATTACAAACTATACATTAATTATATACCATACATTTATTACATATAATTAGATCAGGATTCTCTACAGATTATATGATAATATATCTTAAGTGATAATGTATGGAGCATTTTTTTTCAGTCACTGGTTCATGTACTACAAATGCGTAAAACATTAACTGAACCCGAGGTGCGATACTACATGCGACAACTTATCAGTGGATGTCTCTACATTCACTCTCAGAAAATTATTCACAGAGACTTAAAGCTTGGTTAGATTTGAATTTTACTTAAATTTTAATTATTATCTTTGATTTTTAAATTTCATATATATTTTATTATTTTATATTTGCTTTGAACCGGATTAGAGATTTCACAAGGATTTTAAATTTAGTTTTATATATCAGTAATTTAAAGAAAAATAAAAATAGTAGAAATTGAATAAGATTTATTGAAATCATCATGATTTTGTATATCAGAATAATATACAAATGATGTGGAATATGAATACTGTGAAAAACACAAAAAATGCCTATTATAACAACTTTGAATATTTTAACATGTGAACATTTGATACAAATGTAGACTTACTTAGTTTTTTACATTTTCTTATTAGGTAACATGCTGATAAATGAGCATATGCACTTGAAGATTGCTGATTTTGGTCTTGCTACAAGAATTGACTTTGATGGCCAAAAGAAAATGTATGTTGCTATTAAGATTTATATTTTTGTGCTCTTTTAATTTTTTAGATTTGATACTGTCTTAAATGACATTTTTATTATGCTGTGATTCTATTTTGGTAGTAGATCCATCAATTATTTTTTTATTTATTTTTAACTTGATTGCTATAATTAGTGTCCTGTGTATATAAGAGAAGGTATATGAGAGCTAATATCCTGAAGTCCATTAATGTCTATATTTTTGTACTCCCATCAATTTCGTATTCAAAAATTAGTTTCACATCATTAACTTACCAAAGAATAAGCTCAAAGTGTTTTTCCAGTCTAGTATTATAGGCTTAACATTCAAGTTATCTTGGCAGTTCTAACAGTAAACAATTACTTGTGTATATTTAATATGTTTGATATATAATCCAAGCCAAAGATCTATTACAAATGAGAGTAAATCGAAGATAAACACTTATCCAAAGATCAATTTGATTAGCAAGAGAATAATTTTGAAGTGACCACTTGCTGGTCACAATAATAATTGTGTACTGTTTCAATTTTGAATCAACTAAACCGCAGTACTAAATATTGTAATGAATATTATATTATATTATGAGTTTTTTTAATTTATATTGTTTTTTTTATTCAATAACTTTCTTGAATTACCCGAAGCAATGTATTTTCATTTGTTACATTAAGTAAAAAATGTTCCATAGTGCATGTGATTCCATGATCATTACTGTCTGTTTTAAATTCAATCAACAAATCGCTTGTTAATTTACACTTTTGTTTTTTTGGTTAGAAATTTACAAGATTGTGTTTGTATTTTAAAGGACTGTGTGCGGTACTCCAAATTACATAGCGCCTGAGGTTCTTCAGAAGCTCGGGCATAGCTATGAAGCGGATATCTGGGCTCTTGGCTGTAGTATGTGAGTATTTTATAATATAATGATAAATCTCATAAATAGTTGAGATTGTATACAAAAATCGCTCTCAGTGTAAATCATGCATAATTTTTTATGCAATGAAATGAACTTTAAATTATAATTAATTCAGTATATTATTATATCAATCAGATTGTTGATGATGGTATATTCTTGCTAATGGCACAGTTTTGAGTTCTAATTCAAAGTAATTTTAAACGAGCAGATTTATTATAAATAATAGATTTTGAATCTGTAATAACTGATTTATTTGCCATTGCTTTTTTTTACAGTGTCTTAAGTTTAATCAGTGAAATGTTGTTCAATTGCAGTCTTTATCTTTTGGTTTAAAAACTTAATTCCTGATTTTATTTATTCCACTTATACAGCCTCTTCAATAAATCCAGCTTGCTATTAAATATTTAAATTTTAATGAACATGAATATTTTACCATGAATGTTTTGCAATTTACTAATTTACTGAAAGTGAATTTTATTTTGTTTAAAATCTCAATTATTTTAAGATTTTATGATTGCATTAAATATAGATAATGTGTAAACTATTTTGAGATAAAATGACATTGATTCCATATAATTGATCTCAGAATAATTTTTTATATTAAACACAAATTTATTTAATACAATAGTATATATTTATTACAATATATTTAATACAATAATACAATACCTCATAAATAGTTGAGATTGTAAACAAAAAATTGCTTCCAATGTAAATTTATTACCTTCATATTTCATCAGAATGATAAAATTGTTCAGAACTATAAATATCATTATTATCTGCAGTTTAGTTCCTACACAATAAAAGATTGGATAATGTAAATACACTGTAGTATAAATTAAAGAGTTTATTATTTGTTTCTAATTGCATTTTAACATTGCATTATCGTAATGCAATCATAAACGATTTCTTTCATTAAAGTTAATGCTGATTAAATGTCTTTTAGATTGTTAGTTGATAATAAATATCCAGTATAGTGAACAATTTACATTTGTTTACTTCAACTGTTATTCTTATTACTATTGTGAATAATGTATCTCTGAAAGAAATTAATTCTCCTGCATTGTTTTTTTATTCTATTTGGACATCAGAATAATTAGTTGTTTGAGATAGAAGACAGTGTAATTTCTTAGCTGTTTTATAAATCAGAATAAATTTAATATTAGTCTCAGCTTTACATGAATATACTGTATTGTGTACAAAGTTGATATAGCCAGGTAGAGTAAATGCAAGAATATGTTGTACCTTTGAACTTAGATTACAATCTTGTTTGCTGTTAGGTCTATGTGAATTTTTATACTTATTAGTATTTAGTTTGAAGCTTATTTAACCAAGATTCATAGCTATTGATATGTAACAGTAGGCTTACTGTTATGTATCAAAATATAGCTGGATGGTTTATAGAAATTATTAAGATAGATTTCAAGGTCTGGTGTGTTTTTGCCACAAGAATTTTAAAAAAGGTGTTTTCCAAGTTTTTATATATGAATTTTTTTCTACAATATAAAGGAATTTTTGCTTATTTAGTAGAAACTATGAAACTATTTCATTTTTCTTCTTCTTTAATGGATAGTTATTTTTTTAAAGATGTTATGATATGGCAGATGAAATATTTGACATCAATTTATATTGAATTTGCAACGGAACCAATGGGCAGAACTTGTGAAACCTAAATTCATTATCATTACTCATGATTTGATTATTTAGTATCTGTATGTTTTAAAGCTAAATTTAATTACACTTTATTTCTTTGGTTGCTCTGCTGTATATCAGCGGGAAGGTTTTGGGGGTAGAATGCCCAATTTGCAAATGAGTTGAATTTTTTTAAGTTCATAGGTAAAACAAACTTATAAGAAAGCAGGATAATGGATGTTTTGCGATGTTTAAGAAAAACAATAAGGCGCGACTCATTGAGTATTTTAAGGATTGATTGAACTGGTGGACAGAACAAACAGCGGAACAGTACTGTATTAACTTAGAAACACATAATTTGATTGGATTTATTAAAGATTAATCAATCAATCTTTTATGCTCAGATCTTGGCTACGCTTCTCCTTGTTTCAGAACCTAGTTGAAGATTGTTAGTAGTGGAAGTATGGAAAAATGTCACCTTTAATTTTTATGTACATTCTGTGCTTTTAGAGTTTGTATCCGTCTTGAGTAGCATTGTTGATTTGCACATTATAAATAATACAAAACAATTGTAATCTAATTGCAAAACAAAAAAATTGAAAAGTTTTTTGACAACATCCCTATTTCATGAATGATGTTGCTTATAAAAACTTTTGTGTGCACAGTATTTATTATTGATCTTGGGAAATGTATTATGGATCCAGGAATTGTTGTTTTCTTTTCATTACTTGATGCATTATCTCACGGAAAAGAGTAATATTTTTAAGGTATAACAAGATAACTTCTTCAATGACTCTACAAAAAATCTGTCAGTGAAATTTTGTACTTGAAATTTGTGATCATTGTGTGTTATCATTGTGGTACTTATTAGATAAATGAGTTTTGCGATGCAAGTCTGATAAGGAATTTTGTGATAAGTTTGAAAGTAATACCTATACACCCAGTTTTTGTTTTGCAAAGCTAAATATTATTATTAGAGATAATGTCTAATTATTTATCTTATATTGAGTGATTTTGAAGTTGATAGCCAACAATTGTTTTGGTTATTTGAGTAGCATTTAATCAACGAAAAAGTATTATATGTGATTTGCAAAAGTTATAATTAGATAAAGCTGACTTATAATAAATTAATTTTTCTTTTTTATGGGTTTGTTTTATACTCTTGAATCATTATGGTTATCTTTTTGAGTGGGTATGTTAGACATTAACTTACTGTCTTCATTTATTCCGTATTATTTAATTGGCAAACTTTGAAGCTTCAAATGCCAATCCAAGTTCTTATCCATTTATTTATGCAATAGATGCTCTGAAATAAATTAAACTTACTTTCAGAACTATTGGTTAAAAATCTATATAATAAATGAATTCTGAAATATGAATCATTCTGCTATATGAACAAGCTAGCTGGTCTGTATTATCAGAAAGCTCCAAAATATAGCTGGAACTATCACTATCACATATATCTTAAACTTGGCAAACTCTTTTGCTCTGTGTTGCATATATTTTGAAACATATGCAATAAGCGATGATTTCTAAAATACAATTGTACTACACATTTAACACTAAATAATTTATACTTTCAGATTGCTTATATCAAGAATAATAATAATAATATTATTATATCAATGATGATTTTTCATAATTTTTTGCAATAATTTCTTTATATTGATTCACGTGTCATTTTTGTTTCTTTTTGTCCTTTTGATAATTCTGTCTCTCCAAAAATTTGATACAAAATTTATTATCCAACAATTAATAGATCGAAAAAATTCATTATTACTTAATTTTTTAAAGAAATTCTAGTTTCTAAAGTGTGTCTTACTTTGCATCCAGGTACACTTTGCTATGCGGTAATCCTCCCTTTGAGACCGCATTACTAAAGGAGACTTACTCTCGTATCGTTAGTAATAATTTTACTATCCCTGACCATATTTCACCTCAAGCTAATCAACTTATCGTCCGGTTTCTGGCTGCTGATCCGGCTTCACGTCCTAAACTTGATCAGATAACAAATGACAATTTCTTTACATCGGGTTATGTTCCAACATCACTGTCGCCTTCTTGTTGTGACGCTGCGCCGTGGTTTCCCTCGCACCCACTTCCTCCTCGGTTTGTTATGGCTAAATATTTAATCTCTTGCTTTAAATAACAATAAATATAGAAATTCATACTTTTTTGTATGAATCAGTTTTTTGATGATACTGATTCGGTAACTAAATGATTTTAGATATGTTATATAAATTAGAGTAAAATCAAGGGATGGATGAAGTAAGTTTTTTTACAGAGAAAGCTACGAAACTAGACAATATTGGTTTCAGAAGGTTAGAATTAAGTTATGGGTGTCTGCTTGACAAGTCACGTGATTAAAATGTGATAGATACTTTAGCATTTTGGAGAACTAATTCGTAAATTTGTAAGAATTATATTCATAGGCAGAAATTGTATTTATTGTTAGATTTTGTTAGATTTTGAGATCCTATTATCATGATGATTAATTAGTTAATTTATTTTAGTTGTGATTGATAGAGTAGTTATCTAGATCATTGTGTTTTGTTAAAGTAGATCACATTCGCTACTTGATCTAAGCTTGAATGAATAGTAATCTAATAAAATTACAATTATATATCATATTCTATTAAACAAACTTTATGCAGTTGATTTTGATAAGATAGTAAAAGCTTTCGTTGACAAATACAGCCGGCTGAATTATAGGATGATTTATTTGAAATGCTCCACTTAAAATCACAGAGTAGATAGAAGATAAACTATAGTAAGATTGCTAATAAATATATAGATGCAATAGCTGTTTATTGCTGCATGTGTGTTAAAATATGAATTTTCATTGAATTGAGTTTCAATGAAAATAAAATGTAAAGAAATGAAGTTTTAATTGAATTGAGGCGGTACAATTTATTAAATCACCTGGGATTGAAGTTAGGACATCTAACTTGCGAATCGAAGCGGCGCTGATCCATTGTACAATTGAATCTTTGTTATTATATATTTAGACAATTGTTTTGTCAACTTTCTTTATGATAAAAAAAATATTTTTTTTTATTCTGCTATTTTATCTCAGCAAATCGTTTGTGTTGCCATCGTCTGAAGTTTGTAAAGAGCTGTTGATCCTAGAAGCAGCAAGACAACAGAACAGACCTTTTCGTTCTGCATCACAAGTACGATCTTTCATTTTAAATTCCTTTGCTGTCAGCGTAGTGTTTTTCAAGACTGAAATAATTGAATTTTAATATATTTGTAATCTTAATAGTAATATACTAATTAATATTAAGTTAAAATCTTTATTTAATATTATTGGATTATTGATATTAGAAATTTGATTACAGAGAGCAACTTGCATTATTGATAAAGAAAACATTCCCATCTCGAAGCAGCAGCCCGAACTATCAAGTATTCCATACGATATGCTATTAAGCTGCATTTTAAAGTCAGACAATCACTTGTGTAATTTAGCCAGTAGTTCTTCTGAACAACTTTCAAATCAGTCTACAACTGAGTCGGTAGTTCTTCCAATGAGGCCTTTAGTTAGAAAATCTCCCGCTCGTCTACTAAGTGATATAAATGAAACTTCCAATGAAGAAAAAGGAAAGTCGAATTCGAAACCAAAGAGAAGTCGCAGCGATGCAAACGCTATAGAAGAACTAAGACCAGGGGAACGAAGAATAAGAAAAAAGTTGTCTGCTTCTGTCAAACGAAGTGCTAGTTTGCCCATAAAGCCGAAATCTCAGGTCTGACAGCTGTCATTTTTTACTGCTTTTAATGTTGAATAACTTGACAAGAATTAAATATTATAAATTAAATATTAAATATCAATATTTTTATTAAGAATCAAATGCGTGGATTGTAAAATTTGACCAGTATTTATAACGCATTGTAAAACTTTAATAGACTTTCTGTTATGTCATGCAGATTTTGATCGTAATTTTTGAACGCATAGTTTAATGAAGAAATAATTCTTTTTTAATGAAATGATTAATAGCAATTTGTTATACATTTTCTGTATATATTTGAATGTTATGGTACTTTTTGAAATATTTCTTACACAGGCATTTCCTATATGGAGAAAAGTGTGTATGAGAAATGAAAAATACAAATAAATTTGTCACAATTAGCTAGGCTTGAGCATAATATAATTCACCACATATATTAAGTATGTATTAAATTTATTATGCAGTATGTTTTCTGATGATATATATGTCAGTTTTACTATAATATATAAATCTTATACGTTATTTTTATAATTATTTAAGGTTTCTATTATTATTGTAGGATTTAATTCCTGAATTAACTTTACAAATAAACACCCAGCTTACTGGAGAAAGCTTGCCACATGATTCTGCTATAAATTCCGTTCATAATATAAGAATTTCTCCTAATACAGACAATTCAGAAGAAAAACAAAATGATCCTTGTAATAATACAATAATTTGTGATTCCTATGAACTGAATGACTCGAACTTGAACATTTTAACAAGCCACAGTCGACTAAAGGCGCCAACAAATATTTCCGAATCACATCAGGATATTGAGCAACAAAATGATTTATTGTGTGAAGAATCAAAGGAAAGTGTTTTGCATCTGCAGAGTGAAAAATCATTGAATGAGGAAATCTGTGAGCAGAAATGGGATGAATTTGCATCGCCAGCAAAAAAATTTATGTGTAAAAACCATGAGAGGAAAAGTGTTAAATTACAGTTGACTTATACGGAAAATGTTCTTGCTAATGGGAAAGGTACTTGTTAATATTAACAATTACGATAATTAGTAATATTAATAATATATTAACAAATATTAATTAATAATAATAATAATTAATTAATAATAATAAATATTTGAATTCTGTATTGTTTTTGGTATTGGTTGTATAAGTAGTCGTAATACAGCACTGTCATTTGAGAGTACACTAGTTTTCCCATGAATTTAAATTATATATAGATTTTTTTTGAAAATGAGCAAGTTTTACTGTTTATATTATTTTGCAGTAAGCGTTCTACTGTACATTATTACTAATAATTATCTACATTGTTATTAATTATTGTTATTAGATGCTCTACATTCTGATATCGTAATTATTATTATTGAATTTTTTACTAATTAATTTATTGGATTTAGAGCCTTATGATTGTTTGATTTCATGATTCATTAACTAATTTCGTACTCTATCTGTAGTTTTGGAATGCTTAATAGGAATACTCAATTTTGTGCTTAATGCCAGTTGATGAAGCGGAAATATTTCCGATTCGATGTCCTCAGATCTTTTGATTCCTAATTGAGGAAAATCTTAGCATACCAGTAAATCAGAACATTTTTTGTTACAGTATATGCTTATTAATTTGATGTTGTCATGTTTTTGTATATCGAAGCTTGTTCTGCAATACGGATGTACAGAATGCTGATGGGATGTTTGGAAGTCATGCCTCCTGGTTAGTTAGTCATTTATTTCCTTTGCTGCTCTAATATCAGTGCTGTGTTTTGTTATATAAAGCAGTCATTAAGTCTTAAGCATGTAAATAAGTTCTTATGCTAATGCCTATTGTAAACCACTAGAATTTATTTTGTAAATTGTAAGAATATTTAGCCTTTAGTATGATCTAACTTGATTAATGTTGTGAAATACACACTTGTTTTTTAGGGATTATTAAATTATTGATGGTTGTAAGAGTTAAATTAAGTAAAGTAGAAGTTACATTAATTAAAAACTAATAAAAAATAACAAATTTGTAACTGGCAAATGTCATTTAAGGTGAAATATGTTTGCCATGTCGGCAGTAATGTTTACTTGATAATTTTTCTACCGAAGACTCATTGTAGTAGCTATATAATAGCAAATTTTATTGCATAAGATTGATGTTTACTGTAAATTAGTTTTTGCTCAAATTTTGATGTTTCATTTGCGTTTTTGCAAATTTAGTCAGTTTCATGAAATTATTGAATAGGCATTGTTATTATTTCATTTAATTTTATACATTTTAATTTGTTTCAGTTTAATCTCTTACAGTTTTCTATTTTAAACACTCTGTAGTGTTTTGCTGTAGTTTTTACCTATTTTCATGTTGCTAGATTCTTCTCCAAGTCCTGTATTGCATTGCATGCCACTGTGGGTCACAAAGTGGGTCGATTATTCAAACAAGTACGGATTTGGCTTTCAGTTCTCAGATAATAGCGTTGGTATTCTCTTCAATGATACAACACGTATGGTTTTATCAGCTGATGGCATGTAGGTTACAACTATAGTAGTATATATTTTGTAAATAAATATTTTAAAGGAAGAAAATTCATTTTATCTATTGTTGTTTTCTATTATTATTAGTACTTTATCTGTTTAAGGTTATCTCTTTAGATTTTTTTGATAAAATCATTCTAAATGAGATTTAATTATATTAATATTTATATTTCTGAACTTATTTACTTAAATTTGAATTGATAATTGAGATATATATTTCTGAACTTGTTTACATATATTTGATATTTTATAATAAAAATTAACGTAGTGTATTATTACAATGACCCCAGTGGAATCTATTCATGATTTTGGTCTGAATTTTTTATAGTTAATATAACTTGCATTGGGTGATGTTTAACATCACAACATTGTATTACAAATTTTATAAATGTTTACATTATTATTATTTATCCATTACCATATGTTTAAGTTTATAAAAACAATTACACATCAATCAATCATTTCGTATCTTCAGATAAGAAAACACCAATTAGCCTTAGTGAAAACATTCGATACATTTTAAATTTAATCTTATAATATACTTATATATAATTAATCTAATGCTGAAATAATCATTTAAAGATGATGATCTTATATTTACAGTACACTGATCTACAATGATCTAAGTAATAAGACTTACTTGTTTACTACGGAAAGTGCGCCTGCTGAACAACGCAAGAAAGTGACATTACTGCTATACTTCAGTCAGTACATGGACAAGCATTTAAGTCACAGCAGAGACATCGCTTCAAATCCATTCCAGCACGTCACCGCTGTGTTCATGAAGAAATGGTTTCGAACTGATCGTGCAATTATAATGCATCTCAATAATGGCACCTTGCAGGTTAGTGAATCAACTGTATTTTAATGTTATATGAATTTTTTTCGAGCATCATATTTACCATACTTTGGAATTTATGCTAAAAATATTTTTGTATGTTTTGTAGTGGTTGCATTTCTTAAATTATTTTTTAAATGAAACTGCTATTTCTCTAAAAATGAAAATTATTGATTGACATGTAATTTCTTAACGTCATTGAAGATATTTAATTTGAAAATACATAGAATTTCTGGCAGAATTATATTGCGGACAATATTTTAACATTTGTAATATGTAATAGACAATATTTTTGAACGATTTGATTATTTCTTGAGTATTAATTTATCATGTTTTAGCATTCTAAAATTAATCTTACTTGTAATCGATTCAAGTTATAAATTCAATATTAATTGAAGTTATTTTTGTCAGATAAACTTCTTTCAAGATCATTCCAAGCTGATCTTAAGCGTTGAAGGTCAGGATTATCTTGTTACGTACATTGATACTGCAAGGTCCGTCGTTTCATATCGACTTCTTCAGCTGCAACACTTTGGCTGCAGTGAAGCGATAGCTGAGAGATTGCATTACGCTCGTACAATGTTAGAAGTCGTGCTTAATTTAGGAGGAGAGTCCGTATAGATGGAGCAATGATTAGTGTAACAAACTCACTATTCGGGTATTTCATGACAACAGATTCCAGGCAAACCATCTCTCTACTGTGATGGATAGTTAATTTCATCTAAAATAGTCTTGCTGTGAATCTGCTTTATTTAAACAGCCAATGAGCTCATCTCAAGAGAGAAAAGAATTAAACCAATTAAAGAAAATGGGTGACTACATTTGTATCGAATCTATCAGTAGATAGCGAAGTAGATAGCGATAGCGAATTTCCGTTAAGTTATTATCCATAATGAAAAGTAAGATTCATATTTGGAAATTCTAAGTAATTAGATGCTGAAGAGTTGGAGTTTATCACCAAAATATGAGAAATGTAGCTGTAGATGAAGTAGCAACTTATTGATAGTATATTTTACAAAACTTCAGAACTATAGTTTGATAGCAGTCATCTAAAATTATGTACTATTTGAGTTGTTAAACTGACACGGCATTATATGCTATATAGCATTATATATGCAGAAGTAGTGAGTCACAAGGCAGAATAGTCCGCTTCTATTATAATTATATTTATACTTGATTATAGTGACGTACGTTTTGCTCTGTATTTAAACTTATTAAGAAAATAAGTTGAATATAGTTTGAATTGTTAGTATTTTGATACTGAAACATTTTACTGATTGCAGATGCGACGAAACGGGGGGGGGGGGCGGGGGCTGGTGGGTCATAGCTCCCCTAATAAGAAAATTTCAGTAATTACTAAAATAAAAAGTAATGAATATATACGAGTAATAAAATAAAAAATGAAAACAAATATGCCAAAAAAATTATTGTCATATTTTCAGATTTTTTTCATTTTGCCTCGCTAGCCCCGTTTCGTTATACCCCCACTTTAAGAAACATTACCGCGCCTCTGACTGACCGATTGATCCAATGATAAGACTTGCATTATAGGAATGTTTTTATATCTGTACTTCAATGTTGTAAGCTTAATAATGTAGTTCATATTTTTATAAAACTAATGTAACTGTATAATGCTAAATAATTGATAAGTAGCACAACTGATTAATACAATAGGGTACATGGCAGCCAGATATGATACGAACAAGTATTTACAATTATCTATCAATGCAGCACTGAAACAACAGGATTTAAGCAGTACAAGATTCACTAATACTCCAATTAACAGCTTAATGATTGCAAAATATTACAATATTTCTGAAATTATATTCTTGTTGCGTGTTCTAAAGGGTATATACTAAGTTGCCTTTCAATTGGTTTAATTTGTTATAGTATTATTGCATATTTTGGTTAAACATATTCTATATATTTGTTATACATGCAGTGCATGACTAATTTTGTGCAATATTACGAATGCTGCATGTTGAAGCAACATTTTAATCAAAGTATTCGCGAGCTTCCTTTGATTTTATATTGTTATGAAAGCCTAGCATGAAATAAATTGCATAAACTCATTTGAGTAATATTTGTACATGTTTTATGTAATGCTAGTAATTCTTTAGTACAAAGTATAATTAAAAGGAGTTCATAAATAATTGACAGTAGTTAAAAGTTGACATAATTGATAGTAGTTTAATGTTATTATACAGAAACATTTCATGGCTCTAGAACACGTTTGCAGCACCAAAAGGCTAAATGATATATTTGACTTTGTACACGAGTGTTCATCATTAGTTGATTTGTTGCCTATTTGTCATTGGCTCTCATTGCTAACTACTGAATGGCAACACTAAATGATTCATTTATTAATCAATTAATTTATTCAATGAATCAATTTATTCTTATAAAAAACGGACACGTTTTAATGCATTAATAAATTCAATTAATGCATTAACTAATAACACAACGCAGTAATTTGCATGAAAATCTTTTTAATTGTAACCCCTCCAGTGCATCACTTCACATCAAAATGAATAAATTATTGCCCCACCCTCTCATTTTAAATCTTGCCTAATTGTAAACCCATCAAAAATGTAATAACATAAACGGTTGAATCAAAACCCACCCTTGTAAAATTGTATCAGCAAATTAAAAAGATAATTGCCCTGCTTTGCTGTGACTTGGCTGCTTGCCTGTACAGTTTGAGTAACAATAATTTAAACGCATCCATAGCTTTGTTGTGTGACTTCAACTGATAAAATTCTATATTTTGATTTTTCCTCAGAACTAGCTCATTCAATTGATACAGAATTTTATGAACAGTAAATAAGTTTATATTATAAAAGTGTCGGTTTATTCCATTTCATTCAATATCCGCAAAAACAAATGATTACACAGTATTCTACACACAGCTGCCGTTTATGTTCGTTATTTTGTTAGGCTCTTTGAAATTTCAGCAATATTATATACATATAATGAACTCCATGAATATAGATACTCATATTATACATACTTAAAGCCCTAGTATTAGCACAAGCGATTCAAATGTTTAGCATTAAGCTGTCAATGAGACGCACCAAGCATAAATGCTGTAACAGCAAGACTGAATGTACAGCAGGCTTGAAGAGAGAGCTTGTAGGATATTGTCTGGAGCAAATCTACCTCTAAGGAAATAAAAGAAATCTATCAATCAAATATCTTATAAACAAATAATGAATCTTTACAAATTCTAAATCTTGATGACAAACCTAGAGCGAGAATAGGGTTCATGATATAAATCTATGCCAATAAAAATGATTCAGACTCATTTACATTTCAGACTCCTTATTATTTTGAAACATTAAGTATTTGTTCACATTATTATTTACTTCATATTTAATTAAAATTATATTATTCTTACTGGAAAAATATTTTATTTTTATATATTGGATAACTATTCATATTCAGCCAAATAGTTATCGATTATTATTAGTATAGTATTCAGAAGAATAGTAAAAATGACTATTCGGTACAGCCCTACTTATAAGTAACTGTTACGCAATGATCAATGCTTTACGTATAATGAGTACAATATACATACACGAGAACATTCAGCAGCAGCCAGTCTCGCATAACTAATGTCCAGTGTACAACAACCACTGACATCCAAGTTACGCCAGTGACGAGATATGACATAGCTGAACTGACACAGAGACTGGTGAATTCAAGAACAGGAGGCAATGACTTCTCAAGCTGCAACAAAATATAATGTAAATACTTTAACTGAGATGAAAATTGACCGAGATTCGAACAAAGATTTAAGACAGAGTAGGCTATTTATATTAGAAATTATACATGTGCATGGCGTGTAAATAACTGGCAGCTATTAATTATTAAAAAATACATTTTTTTATACTTAATTACTGAAACAAATGGTCATATTGCAAGTTGCAACAAGTAATTTTCAATTAAGGGATAATCCAATCAAATGAATAGCAGAGATTTAGGCTAAGAACTATAACAATTCTAACAATTCTAAGAATTATAATAATTTTTTACCATATGAAAATAATACAATTATTATGGGATTAAAGCTAGTCAAAAATTTATCCTTTAAAAAATTCTTATCCTTTGTTAATCCGCAAAAATTACACAAAGAAAAGTCTTCATTGCCCTCTGGCATTTAAGATAAAAGTTGAAAACTGAAATAATAATCTCATTAGATAATATAAACAAAGCATAGCTTTGGCGTGTCATCATTTACGATCCATAAGGCACGTTTGATTGGCTGTCTGCCTTTACAGTGTGACACTAGTGAAATTAATCTTACCTTAAAACAAACTATTGTTGAAATGCTATAATATTTAGGCATACTGTGAGAAAAGAGATTACAACAAACATATACACTAGTGACCCATCAAAACTGCTCCAACGAATGGGCCCCGACTGTTAATTCTTTGGATTAGGGTAAGAGGTAGAATAAGGATTAAGAGTGGGATTGAAGCAAGGGTTAGTGCTAGGGTTTGGTTTAAGTTTAGAGTTAGTTAGAGTTAGGGTTATTGAATGAATTGACTGGGCCGTTTTCTCGGGTTAATGAATTCGGGGCCGTTTTATCGGGGTATCACATTATTGACTTCTGAGTAAACAACGGCTCAATTTAAAACCAACAGAAATCACGGACCCATTGTTGAATGACGGGAAACTGTGCCCGGACGCGTTCTGTCAATGGTTTGATCAACTCTACGATCAACATCGCAACCAAGCAGATCTTCTCCCATATCAGTAGCAGGTAGGGTGAAACTATTTCAGAGACTTTGTGATAGTAATAAGGTACATTGAGTGAGAGCCACCTAACAGAAAAATACCTTCAGTTTATAATGTAATGCTGTATTGTCGATTCCTGATTTTCTTTGTAAGTTTTAGAAATAAACAAGAATAAAAGTTTGATTTTCAATTTTACTACGATAATGGCAATAATTGCATGAATACATGCGATGAAATAATTCTTCTAATTACATTTTATGCAATATCATTTGTACATTAAATTTATCCTTTAGAAAACCTCAATTTAATTTAATAAAAAATTGACTCTGATAAACATAAGGAGATGAGAACTATTATGAAATAAAAACAATAAACAAAAAATGAAAAAGGATTTATAAAGTAAGACAGCTCACTGAAAAGCCTTGGAAAGATAGAATGAAACTCGCTGCCACGTTTGTTGAAGAAAAACAATAACACCAAGATTATCCAAAGTACGATAACTTCTAGATTCTTTCAAAGAAAACGAAAAATTAAATTATCACTTGTAACATTAAGATAAGAAATTTTGGCTTATGATTTCTAACGCACATGTCAACAGTACTAAATTTATATAAATATTGCTCAAGATTTAAACATATACTGTTCTTACAGAGGCCTCAATATTTAATAATAACAATACATTAAAATATACACTCAAAAATATAAACAAGTTTAACCATATATTATTAGTTACTAAATACTATCTCCCAAGTTAACCATATGCTGTATGTTAGAAATACCCCCACTATTTTTTATATAACTATATTTTTACAGTTAAACAAATATACCGCAACTATAAAAGCTACTGCAATCAAACAACTACTCTTACTATAAAGGCTACTGCAATCAAACAACTACTCTTACTGTAGAGGCTACTGCAATCAAACAACTACTCTTACTATCGAGGCTACTGCAATCAAACAACTACTCTTACTATCGAGGCTACTACAATCAAACAACTACTCTTACTATAGAGGCTACTGCAATCAAACTACTACTCTTACTATATAGGCCTCCACTGCTGTATATATCGTATAAAAGAGCGGCAAGCAATAAAAGAACTAAGATGCTGAACACTCGACGCCATGGCAACCGTGGAGCACTTAATCGCATCAGCAACGCCTGCAAGTAAAAAAGAAACAAACAATAAAAGAAACAAACAATCAAAGAAACAAAAACAATAAAAGAAAGAAATAATAAAGAAACGAGTACTAAAAGAAACAAGTAATATAAAAACAATAAAACAAATAAACAATAAAACATAAATAAAAGGAAGAAACAATAAAAGAAAGAAACAATAAAAGAAAGAAACAATAAAAGAAACCAGTAATAAAAGAAACAGCAATTTCAAAATTTTCTTCTATATAATAACGATTTCAAGATTTTCTTTCTATAAAATAAGAGAAACTGCATCAAGTCAAATATTTTGTTTCTATATAATAGAAACAAAATTTTTAAACAGCAATTTACCTAGCAAATTTACACTGCACCTTGCAAATTTACTTGCCTCAGGTATAAATATTAACTATTAATATTTTTACAGTAATTTTTATTTTTGGAAAACTACATTTTCACGTCTCTGATGCTCGTTTTAAAAAAGAATTCAAAACAAAAACTAGGAGTAACCTCGCAGGCGTGAACGCAAGTAGAGTAGTGTGATGAGTGACGATCCTGTGAACCCAAGTCTTCATTGGTCAGATGAAACGCGTGAATAGTCTCACGTAATAGCTTGCGATCAATACAATGTCTGCCTTCATTGTCCAAAATATGTTGCAGAAGAACGCTAACAAAATATCATAAAAAACATTTGTAATTATAATTAATTCTGTCCAGTATAATAAGCCTCTATTATTTCTAATTTTATATCAGCGAAAAAGCCTAGTTAAAGATTTTTTAGATAATGTAAACATCGCGGAATCAAAGATAACTATGTGTCTAGAGTCAAAGTAATGGATAGATAAATATATGATTCAGAGCAGATTTTACAAAAATGATCTTATTTACGATCATTGAAACAAGTATATATATATCCTAAAACTGATTGGTGTAACGTAAAAGCAATGAAAATAAAAATAAACAATACATAGTTAAACAGAATGAGTTCTAAATTAAATAAAATGCGATAGATACTTAAATTAATGACTGTATTTATTAAGTGATTAATTAGCCGATTAACTTAAACGATCAGATTATGATATAATCGAATAATTAAATAAATGACAAATATAATTTAAAAGTAAACCTTGACTGCGGTAGATGTTTGACATAGACCTGTCGCCATACACTGAATGACTGAGTGTCTATCTCAAGACATTGCACCAGACAGTCTAGAAGCTATACAGAAACAAAGCCAAATCATCTTTAAGCAGAATTTCTAGAATAAATTTGTATATGATAGTGAAGACATAATACTGCTAAATTAAATTTAGCGCATTGCAAAACAATGAAGCAACTTAGCAATAACTAGAAAGCCGTGCAAGATTAAAAACCCTGAGACATTTCAGATTTGAATAAAGCTCTTCACCTTATAAATAAGTATTCAATATATATTACATTTTAAAAGCTGTAAAAGGTGAAATATATTTTAAAGTATTAAAAATATAATTTTATACATTCTAAAGTACAAAAAACAGGATTATACAAGGTGAAGTAGTTTTTAAAGTACAAAGTACAGTAATTGGAGATGCAAATAGACACAAGATGGCCAAATCAATCTGAGAACATGCTGTGACCAAGAATTGGTAATACAAGAAACATATAACTGCTACACCATTTCCTTTCTTATGACAATAAGCATTCAAAAACTCGGATTTCTGGAATAAAATTTAGTTAAAACTTCTTTACTAGTATCAGAACTATTATAAAGGTTCTATTAATGACAGAAAAGCATTGCGTTGATGACAAACCTCAGCTTTCTTGCTAGCTAGACAGACAGGAGAACATCGAGTGAGAAATGAAGAGAAGAGATTATGCAGAGTAGTCTCACTATGAGGGCCCCAGGCCACAGTCTGCAAAAAACATTAACAGCTTTGTACAAAAGAGTTACGTAAATAGTCAATGTTTTTATATATATGGTTAATACATATATAGTACATAGTTAATACTATATAGAATATAGCATAGATTATTAGTCTTATAAATTAAATTATCACTAATATAGCAATTGACACAACCAGAATCTGTCATGTTGAATCAACACGCTCTGCAAATTTAATAATTAGTCATTTCAAAGTAAAATATTTAATTATGTAAAAAACTAAATGCATACCTTAAGTTTTGGATAAAGCGATTGAAGTCTTTTCCTTAGATCAGAAGGTAGAGCAGATTGAACGGAAAAGAGTTCATCAAATAACTTAAAGAAATCCTTTTTTGGCAAGCCATCAAAACCTGATTTCAGATTCTTATGAAGTCTACAAATCACGATAAAAGAATTTAAAATTTATTTCTTTAAATGAAAAAGTAACAATGGAATATCGATGATAACAAAATCTTAAATTTAATAATTAGTAATTCTTTGAATAAACTCACATTATTAACAGTTTTATCATAAACATTTTTTTTCTCAGTAAATAATTGATTAAATGATCAAAAATATACAGATTAATTTGATTCCATCAGCTTTTGCACTAAAATATTCTAAGTTCAATCTACTTTAAAGAATGAAATTGCATATAAATACATATTCTATAAAGATGGTTACTTGAAAAGATTCTCCAGATACAGAACACAATAGTTTGATACACTTCTTACATTCATAACAGGAAGCATTATCTCTAGCCAAACTATAAAACAATCAAATTGCAACCAAATAATAACACAAGTTTAAGATTATTTATTCAGTTAATTAATTCCTATCAAGTTTAATTTAATCAGTTTATAACTATGTAAACAGTCTACAAAATTATAATTAAGTGGCGAAAATACATAAAAAATCGCTATATATAAGACTCACTAAACTGATAATATAATTAATGAACGCTTAAAGATTGCATGACAGTAAAAGAAAGAATAATTATACTTTAGTAATTAATTAATTAATTAGTAATTAATTAATTAGTAATTAATTAATTAGTAATTAATTAGTAATAAATGACATTCAGCAAATCTAACGACACAATTTATTTTTTTTCTTTCATTTATTCACTATATCATCTGCACCTCAGTGCGACTTTTTGCACAATTCATTCTGTTTTATTATAAATTTGATATAAATTTATATTTGGTCATATTCATTTGAGACAAATACATGAATTATATAATGCCTGGTATAAATAAAAGCTAGTAATGCATTACAGAAAGAATAAACAGTACCCCTAAGACCATTAGCTAGACTTGTTTGACCAGCTTGACCAACAGACCAAAGAATTGAAAGACTTCTCACAGGTCTATTTAGATTCTGCTGTAGTAGAACCAAATACTGGAAAACATATATTAGTAGTACACATTATATAATAAATAACACTGGTCTGCATGATATTAGTTGTTTTAAAATTATTCACATATTTTGAATATACATCATAACTGATGACTTTTGGTATAGTTACTATTTGCCCATTACATCAGGTTTTTCCCGATTACATTTCCACTTTCTTTTACATTAAGAATTACTGTAATAAGTTAATAGTGCAGTCATTTTTTAGAGATTGTTTCAATCAAAAACTGTAATAACTATACTGTAGCTTACTTAATAACTACATCTGCTTATTTAAACCTTCATCAGCAATAAAAAAAAGTGCCTATAGAGTGTTATATCTCAACAAATAGACCATAGACATTTGCGGAAAATTCAGCACCAAAGAGCAGTGAATGCCTATAACAAACTTTATGAAATAGTGTCATCATGTTTATTTTTGATGCAAGCTTGGTGATCAAGATGAGTCCTGAGCACCACATTTCACCAAAGGTTTTTGCAAACCTTGGGTGAAAAATCTGAGGCAGTGGTATCAAGAAATCTATAAGAATCACCTATTCAATTGAAAGCAACTGACAAAAAGTTAAAATTTGCAGGCCAATGTTATAATTCAGTAATAAAAACAGAATCTTTACTAGTTACTATCAAATTTAAAGCTACTATAACTACTCAGGAAATCAAGGACCATTGAAAGTTATCACACAAGAAAAAAATTACGTTTCATTTATGAATATCATTAATAATAGATACCCTATGATTTGATTATATTTAGTTTTATAAACTGTAATGGAACAGACCCAATGCACAGAAATATTTTTGTTAGAACTTATGATTTCTTAAAATTGGCTCATATATAACAACTCTTTTTGAATTATATTTACATTTAAATGAATTACAAACTAATCCAAAATAATAAACATTTATTCTTTCCTTGGAAATCTATATCTATTTAAATGATCATCAACTTTACAGCAAGAACTTGATTGTATTACATCTCCAGCCAAATATACCGTAAAATAACTTGTATTTGAAAAACTGGATAGATTTCATTTATTACAAAATGAATAATACTGAATACAATTTACTTTAAAATAATTGAGATTTGACCAATACATTTATAGTTTAGAACATTCTCAAACCTGTTCTCTATAACCAATAACAGCTTCAGGTCTATTGAAAAGAATCAGTTGAATAAAAAGTCTGTAACCAAATGTAGGCACAGCACGACTCTGATCTGTTAACATCGTCTCAACGCAAAACTCAAGAAAAGGTGTAATGATCTTAGGTGATGCATTCTTAATGACAGAGTACAGCAGATCCTTTACTTTATTAGGCAGCAGTGTGAGAGGATAATCTGAATACATTTTAACATCTATTTCATCATAGCTAATTATTAAACAAGACTGGAAAGTGATCGAGCAATTAAAATACAAATGAAATAAACAAAAATGAAATAATTAAAAATGAAATAAAAAATTAAAGATGTGTTGATAGAAAAATGCATCCGGCTAAGAAATCATGTTACGCTCCTAATATCAATAGGTTACGATTATGTCAAAGACGTAGCTTGTTAAATACAGTGCTTAAAGGGTGCAGCAAGTTAGTAAAATAGGACACCATATGAGATTCAAATCAAGGATCCATCAGTTCCTTGACCTACAATCTAACTTCGTCACCAACAAACTATGATAATAAAAGGAGAGTAATTCACGATTTATATTCAAACAGAATATTTTCTTTTTACTTTACAGAAAATTGATGAGAGTCACTAGCAGTGCTTCACTAGGCCTTTCCTTCAGAATTATCTGCTATCCCAAAAGTGAAGATATAAAATTTCAATACGTTTCATTACAGAACTTCAAACTTTTGCATAACCGATAGATTTATTCGAAAGATGAAAAGTTTCGTAAAGAAAAGGTAAACTGAAATGACAAAATATAACAAAGAACTACCTGAAAGTTTTCCAGCAAATATAGGATCCGTCTCTGGCACTTTATCCAGACGTAGGTTCAGAAAGGAAGCGAGATCTTTGAGCCAAATGTCAGGATTGTCTGGAAAAGTGATCTGCACTTTAGACAGCAAAGTTTCCAGATCAGAAACATCGATCTATAATATTAATGGAATCAAAGGAAGAATTATAAAACACAATAAATATCAATTGATAAAAAAAATTGGATAGAAATATGAAATTAATCTTAAACAAGATTTGCCATCAATCACTAAGTGATCAAGTTAATCACACAATAAGATGATTCCTACACTTATATAAAACAAAGGAAAGAACAAAAATTTAAAATATTTATCTTTTTGTTTTGTTAACACATGAAAAGTAATTAGTCTTCTGACAAATGTGATCAAAATCTTTACAAGCTCTCTACATATGACTTTGTTTTTATAAAATTAAAATTCTTAAATCCATACTATTCATTAAAAAATTCTCAGTATTAAAAATCCTATCCTAGTATTAACAATCCTATCCTGTGTTAACAATCTTATCCTAGTACGGTTGAAAACAAATAAAAAATCAATATTATTATAACCAGAGAAAAAGTAATAGTGCAACAAAACACTTGCATGGCTGATAGCCTCCTCTAAAGTTAAGGATTTTTCTTTTCTTCTTTCGCTCTTGTCACCTTGTTTGTGACCAACAGAACCTCCCTTCTTTACCCCGGCACCTGCCACCTTGGAGTGATTGGCTGCCTGTTCCCTCTCCCTCGCTTTCTGCTCCTTCCTCTCCTCTACCTCTGTGAATTCACTGTAGATAGTTTTTGATTCTTGCACGGGAGCTAGATAACATAGACAATAAATACTATATATGATAGAAATGTTGCATAAATAAGAATAGAAAAAGTACCAAGACAATATGTTCTCTCAACTGACTTTATATAAAATTAAGCATAATTACAATATCAAATACATTCTCACAAATCAACCGAGCATTGAAATATAATATTCTTCTGAACTAACCACTGAATATTCAAAATTATAACATTATAACAAAATTGTAATCTAACAGAAAGTTTGAATGTCTTCAAGTTTACCGTTTAAACTTTTTCTGTTTGAAAGTTTAATGTCTTCTTTAAAGTAATGTATATAATATCACGCTCATATCCAACGAAACCCTTGCGGAATAATTATCTTACAATTAAACATCCAAGTCTCCCACCGGGCCGTCGTTTATGCAAAACCCATCCTAATCATTTTCATTCATTCATCTCCACTTCAATAAGCTTTCATGAATCTACTTCATGCAATAAAACTCAAACCGTAGATTTAGCCCTCAACTTCACAGGCTCACCGACCCCCTCCAAGGGCCCCGCATTAAAACATACGGCAAGACCAACACGGGGCACCATCACACGTAGACTGATTTCACTGATAAGAAATCATATTACTAAATATTAAATTTCTTCCTACCCGAGGGCTCAATGGTGGGCATTTTCTCCCTCAGTACCTTCTTCTTGCCCTTGGTGAGGGGCTCGGGGGACTTGCCCGCCTTCTTGGACGACACGACTTCCCAGGACTCGTTGCGGCTTGGAACCTCCATCTTTTTAGAATTATTGCTTGCGCTTGCGACACAGATTGTTATTCAAATATTTTAGATGGTCTAATCTTTTTAATCTTAAATTTTTAAAAAGCAAGATAAGAGCGAACGGGAGAGGTTGGTCAATTTTTACTATCGCTACTACACCCCCAGCCAGTACGCCTACCTCGGTGCAAAATTTCAGCCCACCAACTATTATGGGGCCGGAGCCAACACCGTACAAACAAACTTTCACAAATATATATATAGATTTATCTGGCAATCAATTTTAGCCTAATCATCTGCCAGAACCAGATCATTAAACATTAAATTTAAATGTTATGGACCCCTGTGCCAACATAAATTTAGGGCCCTTATTTGATATCTAGCTGCGGCGCAATGGCGCTAATAATACAGGTGTAAAATTGAAACTAAATATTAAATTAGTTAAACATCTAATCGCTACGTCATAATGGCGCTAATTTACAGTGAATAAAACTAAAACTAAATATTAAATTATTTAAACATCTAATCGCTACGTCATAATAGCGCTAATTTACAGCGAGTTAAACTTAAACTAAATATTCAAAAAAAATTAGTCAAAAATCTAGTCCCTACGTCATAAATTATATTTGTTTTACATAGACCTGAAAAGGTTCGTTATTTTTCAATTATATCTTTTTCAATAAATCTGTGGGCCCCCTGCCGCGGCACAGGGCATAACCGGCCCTGGCCAGAACTCAACTGATTATACTCATTTGGAAGTAATGGAAAGGGAAGCGATGGTAGGCTAATAGAATTAACTATCAAAAAGTTAACTTCACAGCCATTAAGATACTGGATTTTTATTTGAATAATCGAAAAGAAAAACGTTATAGAAAAAGTATTGGAGCAATATTTGCTAATTATAATAATACAGTTTTGAGATAGTAGACTTTGTTTCAGTGGGAGAGATAAAGTTAAATCATTCATTTTTGTTGTATTGAAGTTTAAATTACATGTACTTTATCAAATTAATACTTTTGCATTTTAAAAAATTACAAACAAAACACATAACGTTTATTAATCAGTAAAGTATCCTTAAATGCTATTTATATTTTGAGATGTAATTACTTTTAATTCTAAAAAATGCAGTAATCATTCATTCTGTTAGCTATAAAAAAAGTTAGAAACACGCATTGACTAACTGAAATTCATGTCACAGTCCAATCTAAATGAAAAGTCAAAAGGAAAGCGTATCAGTGCTTTAAAAAGTTTCAATAATAAAAAAACTGCAAGTTCCGATTAATATGAACACTATTCTCTAAATTCAATAAAAGCTGTCAATCGTCTGGCATGCTCTCCACTAATTGCCACGGACCTGTGGCGAAATAAATAACAAATTGATAGAATAAAACAAACAAAATAAACAAATAAAGTCATTAAATGCACATATAAAAGGTTACAGAATAGAAGCAATCCCCCCTAGAATACGATCTTTTAACAACATTGAAATTATTTTTGTGTAAAAAGCACCCGTCTCAAAATAATATCTTGACTCATCATTAAGTTTTAAATATATGCTGCATTTCAAATCCACAATATAAACAAATTTTAATGTCGCAAATTTGATTGAAAAGTCTATTTTAAATACTCTAGAAATTTTAACAGCTCATATACAAAAGATTACATTTACAATTTACAAGGACCCGCTTGAAAACAGAGTCTATCCATCTTCAGATAAACCCAATACGACCCAAAGTCTATTATAAATGGGAAAATGATAAACTCTACGATAAAAGTTTATAAAGGGTCAACTTACAATGAAATAAACAAGAATTACCCGAGATGTTGGTTAAAAGTTGTAACTATTCTATAAATAGATTCTTTGAGAGTTGATTTGAGAGCAAATCTTAGCAGATTTCTGTCCTGACCAATGAGAGGCTTGCGTAAAGAGACTGGACAAACTTTTAGATGTTTCTCTATGGCCTAGGCAAACAATATCAGTCTGATTAACTTCTAGTGTAAGCGAAGGCAATTTATAGGCTAAATATGTTTATTTTACATCATTGGCTAGATGAGAATAATTAAATTGTATTAATAACTAGGTTTAAACCCATCCAAAGACAGGTTTAAACCCATCCAAAGGCAGGTTTAAGCCCATCCAAAGGCAGGTTTAAACCCATCCAAAGGCAGGTTTAAACCCATCCAAAGGCAGGTTTAAACCCATCCAAAGACAGGTTTAAACCCATCCAAAGCCAGGTTTAAATCCATCCAAAGACAGGTTTAAACCCATCCAATGGCAGGTTTAAACCCATCCAAAGGCAGGTTTAAACCCATCCAAAGACAGGTTTAAACCCATCCAAAGGCAGGTTTAAACCCATCCAAAGACAGGTTTAAACCCATCCAAAGACAGGTTTAAACCCATCCAAAGACAGGTTTAAAC
>JAQIXG010000247.1:0-37682 GCA_034700105.1 Oconnorella tubifera
TAAAATTTGGAATAAATTGCTTTAATTAATCCATAGTTATTAAAGAATAAAGTTGGCTCCTTTAATTATGCCCCACCGTGTATATTTCTGTATTACAAAAAAACAGAATCTTCATCAAACCATAGTTTAAAGCTTAAATACTATATTTTATACAGACTAAATAAATTTATAATAAATAGAATTGTACCTTATCAAAGAGAGTTTTGACAGCCATGTTGGTTCCTTTGAGGGTCGCCTTGTACACTTCTCCAAACCCCCCCTCACCAAGTTTATTGTTCTTTGAAAACTTTGAAGTAGCCACTTCAATATCGGCAAATGGAAAATTTATTAAATTTTGAAGAATCATTTCTGAAAAAAAAATCCAATTAATGCTGATATATCAAAATAATTTGTCTAATAACAAAATTAAATGCTCGGAAAAATAGAGTTCTAAAAATATTAACTTTCTATTAACAAAACTGCGAGTTAACCAAAACTACGTAATGTTAATGAGTAGTGATAAAGTGACAGCAAATTTAAAAAAAAATTACTTTTAAAATAACAAATAAACTAGGAGACTGCTACTTAAGACAATCAATATACTGCAATTCTATTTTCATTTTGCTTATAATACTTCCATTATTTCATTTTCATTTTTCATTATATATCATTACACTTGTTTTCAACCATTTCTGTACTCAATAGTATCTGACTATACCGCTATAAATTTAATTTATAACAGTAAATAGCCTACTTTCAAGATATTAAATTTAGCAACAAATACACAAATGAAACAAACAAACGAATAATACAACAAACAAAATTGAAATAGTAATTTTATTAGTATATTAAAATAAAAATATATATATTTAACCATTCGATAAAGCTTTATTAGAAGACGCTAGACTACAGTCGTCTAAATTCCGCAAGTTATCGCATAATGCCTTTGCTGGGATTGGACTAACACCGGCACTGAACTCCATAACGCGGTCCGATTTGTCAAACTTGGGTGGTTGGTTCTTGTTATAGGGTGGACTATAAGTCATGTAGGAAGGGGGGGGACTACATATTACATCATGGCCACCATTTTGTCGCTGATTCGATGAGCTGATTTTATTCAAGCTTTTATCCAACTAAAAAAAAATATCTGTTTGCAGACTAATTTTATTTAAATTCAATAAATCATAATTTCTAATTTAAAGAATCACAAAACATTAATTTCAATAAAATTTTAATACTATTAATTAAATTTAAATTATTTCATAAAATTATGTATAGTATCTGAAGTTAAAAAGTAACTACAAAATAAAAATTCAGATATTAGTAACATTGCATGATTACTACTAAAAGTATTTAAAGCAATTAATAATCGTTGCTAAATTAAATTACTGTTTTATATTAAAACTAGCAGCAAAGCCTGTCAAATGACAGGCATAAAAAAGAAATCTCTCTCTCTCTCTCTCTCTCCCTCCCCCCTCCCTCTCTCCCTGCTCGAATTTATATTACGAATATGCGGAGTTGCATTATTATTTCGAAGCGCAGCTTCCGCGAGCTTTCTTTCTTTTCCTTAATTCTAATTGCCTCGAAGCGAAGTAATGAACTTTTCTGAGCTCGAATTGCATCTTTTACAGTGTATTATAACATTTTAAATGTGCGCTGCGACCCGGTGAATAAATCTTAATATAATATCGAATTACAGACAAAATTTGCCAATTATTACGTTAGATTAGAGTTCCGCATCATAAAATCTAAGTGTAAAAATACCAATTTTAATTTCATTCACTAAACTGTTAAACAAAAACATCTAATACATAAACCTATGTGCTACTACATTGACTTTTATTTTCTTCAACAAATTTACAAATTAAAACAAAAAATTATATTTCAATTATATTTTTCATGCACTTACAAACTGATCGAGTTTCAACTCGTGATGATTATCGCCGAATTGATTCGATGATTTTAGCTCGTTTTTCATTTCACGTTGCGAACAAAGAATCTCTTTAGAAACCAGCTGCGATTTATTTATCCGAGATGTCGTAGGGGGAAGTGGCAGCTCTGAAAATAAAAAAATAAAAGAGTGAAACATATTCGTAAGCATCACTTCCAAATTTCAATAATCGTAACTGTACAATAAATAATACCTAGTTCATAATTATCGAATTGAAAATATAACTAATTTGACGGCTTATTATAATACAAGAATTATTAACTTGATGCGTTTTACTACTGAATCAGAATATTTAAGAAAGGATGACATTTGTGATTAGAATGTTTGTTCTCTTATCTTCGAAAAGTTTAAAATTAAAAGTTTTCTGCAAATATAATTATCTCGTGACGAAGTGGTTAGTGGATCATACTTTAAACCTAAAGGTGCCACGTTTGAGTCTTCTACAGCACGTTATATTTCATTCATTTGCTACACCCTTTAGTAATATCTTAATTCAAGATATAAATGTTTGATATCAATCAAGAATAGTAATCAACACGTCAAAGTTAAATTGCATTAGCACAATTTGGTAAAATTAATAATTAGCATAAATTTTCAAAAAAATAAATAACAAAACCTGATTCGTCACGAACAACTGCTCCAAGATTGTTAGATGAAATGTAAGAACTCTTTTCATTGGCTAATAAAAAGCTCTGAGCATCAGTCGAGCCAATGGCAAGAGAGCTTTCTAATGTCATAGGTTTAGATAAACCATCTTTTATAAAACATAATTATAAAAACATATTTATATAATTATACACTTTTTATTCCAGTTTTAGAAGAAAATTTCAATTTTTAGTGTTATTTTAACAGTTTAAACTTTACTTTACTCATTGACTTAAATCTTTAAATCTTTGTTCATTCAATTTAATTATCGATTAAAATCATTATTCATTTGATTAGATTCAAAGCAGCTTAACAATTGTTATGACTCTAATCATATCAAAATTCTCCCTCTCCCACTCCTTTTAAAGTCGATCTATATCTCATATTATTATTCTTTACATCATCCTACCTATATCTATTCAAAAAAATACACAAACAATATTTATTCATTACAGTTTATCATTTTCATTTTTCCCATTGATAATAAAGCATTTCATTCATCTGTTTTTTCAAATTCACTGAAATTTATCTTTTCAGAATTTTCAATTAAACCAAATATTTCCTTTGGTTTATCTGTTCAAATCTGTTTAGATTTAAACAGATTAAAGCACATCGATAAATTGCTCCTGCATCAAATACGCCAGATTTTCAATTAAACCATTCAGTAAATTCATATTTAATATATCAAACGCATTTCAAATAAATGCGTTTGATATATACCAAATAATGTCAAATAATCTTAAAGAATAAAAAAAAGGAAAAAATATCAACTTATATAAAAATGAAAGAAATAAAATTAAACAAGTAAACTTATACGACTATTTAAAATACATCTGTCTTAGACATGTTAATAAATAAATATCAACAAATGTTCAAATAAAAGTCTACTTTTCTTATCAAACAGTTGCGCTGCTCTGATAAGCTTGAGAGAAATGAGATGAGACTTAAGCATGTCGACTGTTGCGTTACTCTGCCCCCAGCGATTCAGTAACGCTTCAGTTGGACTCCTACCACATCTACTGTATCTCTGCTGGAGTTCCATTATATCTTGCGTACTCATTTCAATAGCAGTCGCTGTGACAATAAATACAAGCAATGTTATATCATGACTGGTCAAAACGGCCCCAACAAATGGGCCCAAAACTTAATTCTTAGAGTTAGGGTAGGAGTTAGAATTTGGGTTAGGGTGAGGATTGAAGTTAGGGTTAGTGCTAGGGTTAAGGTTAAGTTTAGGGTGAGTTAGGCTTAGGGTTACTAAATGACTGGACCGTTTTGTCGGGTTAATGTATTCGGGGTCATTTTGTCAGGGTACCATGTTATATAGTTATTTAAAGTTACGTTTAACGTCTGGATTACCATACTATATGAACGATGTTTCCGACGTAGCTGTTAATTGAAGTGTTTTACTACAAGATGCAGCAAGTTAGAGAAATAGTGAGCTATCCGGGATTAGAACCTGGACCTATTGATTTCTAACCACTTCTCTATGGAGCCTTGACAATTTGTACAAATAAGGCTGGAAGTCACATCAGCACAAAAAAGAATACTAAGTATAGATTCAATATTATAATAATAAATTTGTTCAATCAGCATAGTTCTAACAAACATTAAGCAGTATTTCTGATTCGATATTTATAATTGAATATTTATTACATTTTTTAAATATAGGACTAACAATGAACACGTTATTTATCAAAGACATACTATCATTGTAAATTATTTGCAATTGACATAAGAAATTAAAACTCTAACAGTAATAAATACTATCAATAAGAATGCATATTTAATATCAAAAAGAAGCATATCCAATATAAAAAACAAGCATATTTAATGTCATAAATTAAATCGATCCAATAACATAACAATGAAGTAACATGCCTAATTTTTCCCACGAATCATCCAGATCTAAGATCTGTATAAGATTTCTCCTGATGCCAAAATCCATGTCATAAATATACACAGTGCGAGGCATTGTATTATTTCAATCAGTCAAAATACCATCAATCTAATCTGTTATCTAAATGAAACAAGCACAATCAAGTTTAGTAACACTTAGTATAGTTACTTTATTTAATAAGAAATAAATGCAGTAGTTATAAATGCTGGAAGATTAATTATACTAAATAATTATCATTAAAACTACGTGTTGTAAAATTGAAACAAGCAATTTTTACTCTTTCAAATTTTAAAGACTCTAATCAACCCCCCCCCCTCCCCATGCCCCCATCCCATCCTCACCTCAAAACATCTCCTAAAATAATATTATTCTATAATCCAATTCCGTTTGGATTGATTCAATATTGAAGCAAATAGAACCTTAAATCAGTAGATCCGTCAATTTAACAAGCATAATCATTAGAATCACGATTTAAAGATTTTCTATTCTTACTTCCTTAATAAATTATTAATTGGTCCACTAATCTAAATGTAATACTAATTGTCTTTCTTACACAATAACTGTTCTTCTGTCTTATTTTAACCTATCCATATACTTACTGCCATCTATTTTATCGATTAAATCGATTAATTAATACAAAATTTGAATTAATTAAATTAATAATCAATATTACAATGTGAAATCAAACTGAACATCGGTCTACTTACAGTATTAAATAATCCGTTATTACAACATATTTAATTGGATAGTATAATCGGACTCGTTGATTTAATTAGGCAAAAAAATTAGGCAAATTAGTAAATAATAATAATAATTTATTACCGAAAGTAATAAAAATAATAAATTATAAATTAGTCTCAATGTTTACTTCCTGGATATGGGTTTTCCCCGATCTATTTTTAGCGGTTTTATATAACCACCGCTTGCAAATAACCACGTGAGAATTTCCGACGCGTTCGTGAGTACATTTTTCATCACGGAATCATAGATGACGACAACCAACTTTGCCCAAACTCTAACAATTCCGAGGTGCAGAGAGAAAGGAAATATTTGACCTTAAACAATGTATTGATAAAAAGACATTTGGCTTTTTACTTTGGATTTAAATTGTTTCAAATACAGTGTTTCTTTGCACTTTTATGGAAGACAATTTCAAATTGTCTTTGCTGCATTGCTCTGTTACAGTATTTGTGAATGGCAATTTTCAATCATTTATAAGTCAAATAGTTGTAATAAAAACTATATTTTGTTATGTTGTTAAATGTGTCAAATGTTTGAATTCGCTTACTATAATGATTTGTTCAAACGGATAATACTAATATCTTAACACGTTAATATTGACAATTTCGTGATAAAATCTCGCTATTTTCACGAAAATATATCATAAAATACTTTAAAATCTGTTTTTCTTATTACATCTTTTCACAAATTATTATAAATATTAATTATTATTGCAATTTTGACGAACATGAGCGCATTAATCTAACTAGTAGGAGACTTACCTGTAGCATGTGGCTCAAAGTCTATGAAGTATAGTTCATGCTCTGTTATTATATTATAATAGTAGGCCTATTTGTTGTTATATTATAGTAGGTCTATTTGTGTACAAAGTATTCTATTTGTTGATAATGTAGTCTATTTATAAAGATATACAATGTAGTTCATTCGCTTATTATACAATTACAATTACAGTTATTCGTGTATTATGTAGTTTATACTGTGTTGTAATGTAACAGCAGGCCTATATCTTTACAAAGTCTATTTGTTTTTAATGTACATGTTTGTTTATAATGTAGTTTATTTATAATAATATATAATGTAGTTAATCCGCTTATTATGCAATTAAAATTGCACTTTATTTGTTTATTATGAAGTTTATAATATAAAGTAGTACTTAGTTTACTTATTTATACGGTAGTTTTATCATAGTCTATAGTCAAATATTATAATTTTTATTTTGTAAGTTTTTTCTACAAAAATCTGTTGATCTAATTTTGCTATTTTGATGTTTAAAATTTCAGTATGACATCTGTCGACAGAAATAAACATCGATTCATTCAGTTACAGGATCCGCATTTGACTGCTGCAGCCTCTAACTTTTACACTAACCAGATGTCACATTATTAATTACTAACACGCGGTCCTTTGTTAATCAGTGACAAGATTCATTTGTACTGATAGCTACAGACTCTGTTTTAAATGGATATCTTGTACAATAATCAATGCTTGTACATGGTATCTTGATGCACTTATAGTTGTTACAGCCTATGTAAGATTGTTTACACAAGGTTTTGTTAAAGAATTAAAGAATTGTTTACAAGTCGTTATAGGACGGTTTACATACAACTTTGTTAAAGGATATTAAACGGAGAGTTTTGTTAAAGATTTAATAGAGTGAGATTGAATATGATGGCTTCAAACTTTTGTTGGATTATTTTTATGAAAGTTCTTGTTGTTAATTGGATGATTGTTGACATTGCTAATGGAAATGGGGTTTTGCAAAGAAATAATGCTGGAAGTATTCCTTCAGCTCATTTCAAAGATGAAGTGGGTGAGTTGGGTCGTTTTTAGTATTTAGTATTTTTTGTCTGCAAGCATTTAGAGACTTTCTTTATTAAGCTTTCAGTAATTGGCTAGGCAATTAATGATTATCTTGTTTATTTCAAAGAAAACATGACTTAAATTTTTATATTTCAAATTAAACACGGTTTACATTTTGGTCAAATATAATGTCTGACTATTGCAATCTTATTACAGAAGATTTTTGCCTTTCATCCTATTATAGATATTGATCAGGTTGCTAAAAATAAATAATATATTATATTATTAGTCAATATTATAACAATAATATCTATTTTCACTCATCGCATATTCACTCATCACCCTGATCCATTTTGATCTTTTCTTTGTTCTTGATAGTATAGTTAATTAAATCATTGTCTGGCACTGAGTAACCTTCCATGTTTAATTTAATCTTCAGTTAGTACTAAATGATTTTATCTACATGATTTTGTGACACTGATGTGTCACTGATGTGTCACAAAATGATTGTCTTGCACTGAATATCCTTCCTCATCTATGTAATTAATTAACCAGAATTAACTTGACATTAATTTAACAGGAAATAAATATTTGTATAAATTAAATTCTAGACCTGCTTAATAAGTTAATATATAAATTATAATTTATATGACAGTATAATAATAAATAAATTATAATGTGCTACATTGTGCTAAGCATATATTCTGCTGTGCGTTTAAAAAAGTCACTAAATCAGTATATTGTATATTAAGTATATTCACATTTTTCTCTATATTAAATTGAGTTTTAATTGACTAAACAATATTTTAATCATGTTAAATACATGTATTGTAATGGAAATCCTATGGATTTAAAAAAAGCAATAAATATTGAGATAGTAATAATGTAATTATGTAATAATGTGTACAATTATGATAATTTTTTATATATCTCAAGTTATTGTCATTTTATGTTGTAACCCTTTACAAGAAAATAAATAAATAATATAAATAATATTTATATTATTATATGAGTCCCAAAAGCTGGGAACTTTTGGGACAGTTTCCCAAGACACTTTTTAACTTATTGGTTTTTTAATTGTTTGAGCGTTTGTCAGCATTTTTATTCGCCATGTATGTTCAAGCTTTTAATTTTCTGTATATTGTATATAATTCACTGTATATAGAACTATTATATAATTTATATTGCTATTGCTAACCTTATATTATTTTAATTGATATTTATGAAGTTTATTGTGTAAAATAAATAATTGAATTTGTACTTTGTTGTATTCCGAACTTTAAATTATCTGACTATATAAAAAGGACATTTTAGTTTTAATGTAAATAATATAAATAATATGCAGTACTTAGTGAATAAATATAGTTTTGTTAGTTTGCGTTTACTAATATTGTTTTTATTTCTATATTAATGCTCTCTTGTCACATAAAGAGTTAAATTGTTAGTGTGTTGACGATGCTATAATGGGTTATTAAGGTTACCAAAAGGATATATATCATGACAGTTAAATGTTATAGTATACCGGATAGACCTACTGGCTAGAGTCTATTGCAGTGCTATTATGCATTTATTGTAATGCTGTCATCTATGATTTATTACGTTGTGTTAAAATTCGGGTTTTAATGCATGCATGATTTTCTGTGCAATACTCAATAGTATTGCACAGAAAATCATGGCTCTCATCACTTGATGTCTACACACAGAGTTTACTGTATATGATATTCCTATTATTTGTTTATATTAACGTATACAGTTTATTTGTTTTGATGTGACATTAAAAAACAACTAAGTATACAATTTTTTTATTGCTTAATAATAGTGTTAATTTTTATACCATTGTAAATTTTGTTGTACTATAACATAAAGCTCCAATATTTTATCCATTCTTGTTAACAATTTTTGTTTCATCAAAGTCTTCCGATTATAGATTCAATCAGTAGTTATATATTCCATTATTTATTCCTCATTCTGAAACTTTCAAAAAGCGTGATCTTTTATTTCAGTAATTACTCAACGACACGCGTGTGAGGGTAGCGTTCTAGAGCTGGGATGTAATGTCGGGACAGGTGATGTGCTACACATCAAGACAGCGGTATACGCTATCGCTCCTCCTCTCATGTGTGGGTCTACCGCAACTGAAGTGTCCATGTGCTCGAGTAAAGCCTTGCAGATTGTAGAAGCAAGGTAAGTTTTAACAACAAAAAAATATAAGTTAAGATAGTGTTTGTCTGAATTCTTGACTTGTAGAATTTTTTTAGAGGATTTTAAGATGGTAACTTATTGAAATGTTGTTAAGTTTCACTGAAAGAATGTAAAATACTGGTTTATAGATGTGAGTATGATGATACTTTATTAGATATATTTCCTTTTATTGAAAGAATGCTGAGATACACTTGAAATACGTATTAAGAGTTACAGAAACACTTTTTCTAGTACAAGTTACTATTTAATTTAATTATTATTTAATTTAATATTATTTAATTTAAATATTTTATTTTATTTATTGTTATTTAATTTTATTGTTGTAATTATATTGCGCACTGTATTCTACATTTGTATTTTTACAAATTCAAATTCTGACTTATATTGGGAGACTTTTTATGTAATGAATAAATTTAATTAAACTTACTAACGTAATCTGAAGATAAATATATTTTGATTCATACCGTTTTTTTGCGAAAAGCGTAAAATTTTAAAAGTTTTGATTTTTTTAGGTATCTTATAGCAGATGCAACAAAAAGTTATTTGCTTTGTTTTAGATGCAACAATAAGCCAACTTGTCGCATTCCTGTTGATGCTACGTTATTTGGAAGTCTTTGTGAACCCTCAGATACAAAGTATCTGTCAGTACAGCAGCAATGTCAACCTGGTCAGTAACTTACTTAAATCCTCTCCTGTTCTGTTTTAGAGTACTTGTATGGATCCTATAAAGATTATTTGCCAAATATATTTATAACATATTTATATCATTCTCTTACTTCAGTCAATCTTTATTTATAATTATAAATAATTAACATGTATATTATGATGTAGTATACTTTCGTTGCTTTGTTTTCATTGCTGCAATTTTACTGTAGGGATTTATAAAATTTAATAAATTCCAATCAATGATATCAATTGATTAATTAATGAAGATAAAAATTGCTGGGAGAAAATGTAATAAAATTGTTTTTTGTTTATTTAATGCAGAGTTTAAAAGGCAATAAATATCACTTGACTTCATTACTTTGTAGTCTAAATGTCATATATTCTACTTTATCTTTTCTAATTGTTTTCAATTAAAATTTTGGATTGCTATTATTCTTATCAATAAACATTTAATTAATTTTTTATTCTCAATAACAATAAACAATTAATTCATTATTTACTGATATGAATATCAAAAGTCCCAAAGGGTTGGAACTCAGGCACCTCTGCTAAACAACCTATAGTCACCAGCTTTGCCATTCGTCTTTTATTGCAAGTCATTTATCAGAGACCTTAGACAACTCAGTTTATTCTGTTTTGAAGCCAAATGAGACTGATCTTATCTCTTTCTATAATTCTAATATAAAATTTGTAGTATCATCTGAGATATTTTTTATGATTATTCAGCAATGCCCCCTACCACTGTCTTTCCATTTTCCCCAGCAACCGGATCTTCAACACTTCCTCATAAGAATTATTCGCCGAAGGGAAATGTTACCGCTTGCCCGGCAGTTATTAGAAGGGACATAAGTTGGGGTGAGACCAGCGCAGGGAGTGTAGCGTCTGGAATGTGTCCGAATGATAACACAGAAGGTAGTTGATGTCATTTTTGTAACTTTATTATTAATAGTAATTTTATTATTGATGCGTTATTGTTATGAGTTTTCTGCGCACAAGCTACATTTACTGGATCCGTGTTTTAATTACATACCTAAAAGGACTTAATTTATAAAGTTAATAATATATAAATCCATAGATAAAGAATTCTGATTGAAAAAAATAATCATTAAGTGAAACTAATCATAGAGTTATAGCACAAAATATATATGATTAGCTATAGCAATTTATTTTTTAAATATCGATTCATACCTATGTTCAAATTCATATCCTGTTATTAATGCTGCTGTTTACTAATCAATCGTCACTCTCATGTATAACTGCTGTATATTTATGACTTAAGTGAGATGTATACTATTATACCGTAATTATTCATAATTGCTATGATCGTTAATATACGTAGTTTCTGAGACAGACTTTATACCAAAACGCATTACTATTTCCTGATAATTAGTAATATTAATGTTTGCTGATTAAACGATTATGAAATGAAATTACTAATACAGGATATTATAAATGTATTAATTGAGGTCTGGTTAAAATTATTCCATTGAAATAAATCACAAGTACGTAATAATGACGATGGCTTTATTTGATGCATAATTATGTCAATTAATTACTGAAATGTAAATATACAAGGTTTTTAGAAATGAATGAAAATATTAAAATTTCATTAATAAAGATGTATATAAATTATAGGCTATAAATAGTACATTTATAGTACATTAATTTATGTAATTTATGTTATACAAGTTTTTGTAACATAAATTTATAATATAGTTTATTTAATATCATAATAGTTTATGTACCGTTAGTTCACTTTCTTAGTGCAATAAGATTAGGAATAAAAATGTTGCGGTTGTTTTTGCGTTTGATTGTTTTATCGTTGTTTTTTTTTAGCAGCTGCTGCTAAATGGAGATGCGGAAGAAGACCAGTGGTGTGGGTCGGTGAACCTGATCTCAGTTCTTGTCTTTCCCCCGCTGTCAGGCGACTTCGACTTATGGTTAATACGAAATTTTAAACTTTAATTTGATACTTAATTTGATTTTTTAACTTAATTTTATATTTAAGCTTGTTACTTAACAATACAACAGGAAAAAATATTCAATTTAAGCCATGAATGTTCACTAAGCAGTTTTAATTAAAAAATTTATTATCAGCTTCATAATATAAATGTAAACAAACTGAATTTATAAGCAGTAGTTTATATTTTCGAATTAAGTTCTTAAAAATTAAATTAATTTCTACTTAATTTCTATAGCTTTTAGATCAGAAAGGTCAGCATGATACGTCCAGTTTTCAAGCAGTCACCAATATGATGGTCAACTTTACGAAGCAACAAAAGATCTACGGAGGCGATTTAACCGGTCTAACCAGTATAATGCAAGAAATGATCACGCAGCTGAACGTTAGAATTGAAAACTCTAGTGCTGATGTGATTAGTACTGTTAAACACGTGACTGGGGTGGGTTCAGTAGAATTGTGTTTCAAATTTATTTGTGATGTTGCCATTTTATACGTGTTTGATATTTGTACTGATTTACTGAATGCAGTCAGTTTATAAAAGATTAAGTTGATGATCGTATTGATAATATTATGCTTTAATATTATGGATTTTAAATGTTATTATAGTATATTAATATTTTTTGAGTGAAGTATTATTGTATTTGAAAAATCTGTAGTCTACATCTGATATTTTGACATTATTTTGTTTGAAAGAGAATAGATAAATATAATAGAAAATTAAAATTAAACAAAACCAGCTTGAAAAAATACATAGTTTTATATTTACTACAATTGCAACTATATTTTGTTGATAAAATTGCAGGCAATCCTATTTACCAGCAGTAACCTGTTAAATAATGAAACCTGGGCTGATCTGCCCAGAACAACCTGGGCTAATACTGCTACAAAGTTAATTTCTGCTGTTGAGGCGAGCGCATTTCAGTTAGCCGATACAAATCAGACGACCAGCAATGTTTCTGACAATATAGGTTTGATAAAGTGACTACAAACTTTAATTTTTGATACTTTACTTAATTTTAGTGTTTATTTTATTTTGAATATTTTAAATTATGATTTTAGATTTCTTTGATATTGTAATTCAATATCATTGCGATATATATTTTGTAAATTTGATACACTTAGTATATTTTTTGCGCTTAAGTGATACACTCAGTATTTATGTATAAGATTGGACTGCTATTTTATAAATTATTTATTAAAAATTATAATTATAATAACAATTATTTTTTAAAAATTATAAATTATTTATTTTATTGACGGTATAAAAACGGTTGAGACAGTTTAAACAATAGTTCAAAACAATATTTATAAATACTGCATTGCAAATTTATTGACGTGTTTTTTTAGAATTATTTATTTATCTTTATATTTTTATAGTACTGATATTGAAGTATATGTGTTTGTTTAGCTTTGGAAGTCAATATTATCAATGTGACAAAGTCATCTGATGCGAAAGATGTGATATTTCCACGAATGTCAACATTTTCTAATTCTCAGTGGAATTCAACGCGGAGCTCTATTCATTTATCTGCGGACTCTATTCTTGAATTGGCAGAAAAAGGTGCACGAAGATTTACTTAACTTGATTTCGAATTTTATTACAATCTTACACCTAGAGTAATATTACAATGGTTTGAGTATGATGTAAATAGAAATTTAGAAAATTAATACAGAGTGTTATGATAGATTTATGGATGGATAACTATTAAAAGAAATTTTTTATAGATGAATGAATTGATGAATGGATGTAATAACTATTGGACAAATAAATAAAAATTAAATTTCATTTCAGTACATTTTCAAAACAACTAAACAGATAAAAGCTTTTATTTCTATACTTTTTAGCAGTTTTTATAGGATTACTGTCTTCTATATACAGTGTGTTGTAGATGATAAATTTTTAATTACATTATTATAGATCTGTTTTCATGTTAAAGGACAAGCGCGATTGGTGTTTACAATATACAAGAATCTCGCTAATTGGATGCCGCCATCAGTACAAAATGAATCGGCTGATTGTTTGGATTATGAAAACTGCTCCGACGTTAACTTTGTTAATTCTGAGATTATTTCAGCTTCTGTTAATTCTCGTTCAAAGGGAAACACAAAACTGAAATCAAATGTCACTTTTACTTTGCAACACAATCAGGTTGATAGTTTTACTTATGTTATTACAATTAACTCTTTTTTGTTTTCATACATCTTTTGTTATTGTTTAAAGCTGACATGTTGTGAACTGTATGCTTAAATCAAGCGTTGAGTGAATGCTTCATTTGTAATGCATTACATTAAACAATCTTTCTCTGAAAATGATATTGCAACCATGTAAAGAGCTCTAATCAGTTTTTATTCCCAAAAGAGAATATAATTTTAATATGATGATATAAAGAAGTTATACTTTTGTATTCGCTTTTGCTTGCTTGCAATTATAATAGTATAGATTCATTTTTTGTGGCTTTAATGTTTTAGGTTGAAAATGCTTCCAATGCAACTTGCGTTTTTTGGAACTATTCTACTGAGTAAGCTATTTTTTTAATGGATCTTCCTGTGTTATATTATACTTTTATACTAAATGATGCTTGCTATATTATACTCTATTGATTGTTTGAATAGTAAAATTTTAAATAGTGCGTTATATTATACTTTCCAGATATATAATGTTCTTACAGATGGATCTTTTCATTGTGCGTTTATTTGTTGACCTAGTTTACAGACTGGTGATTGGTCAGCTGAAGGTTGCCATGTCGTAGATTCAAATGCCACGCATACAGTTTGTTCATGCAATCATTTAACCAACTTTGCAATCATCATGTCACCTACACAACCTCAGGTCTTTTTCTTGTTGCTTTGAAACATTTGGATATTAGACAATTTTATGTATTTAAACAAAAATATATGTAAATATAATATAATATAAATAATTTTATATATAATCAATATTAAATATAATATTTCATTGCTAATTTGCATTCTGTTATGTCTTAAAAAGAATTAAGGTTTATAGTTACACAGTTTCCCTTTGAAAACAAAAATTATTTCATATTTCATGTTTTGTATTTTCTAACTTTGTTATTCAATAAAAAATGTAGTCAATCATGTGACGACTATTGCTGATGTAACATTACAGAACGAACAAGGCACATAGCTCCATTATTTGTAAAACTATTTTTGCAAATTTTAAACATACAGCTTTGTTATTTGTAAAGTCTATTTGCAAATTTAAACCATAAATGTTGTTTTTATTGCAGATATCTGCGGCTAATGAGTTTGCATTGTCACTGATCACTTACTTTGGGTGTATACTGAGTATCATATGTCTGTTTCTCTGCTTCATTACATTCCAGTGTTTTAAGTAAGCATCTTTTTCTATATAAAAGGTGTCTGAAAATATTTACGGCTACGTAGTATATTATACATATTATAATGTTAACTTGTATTTTTTCCAAAACAGAGTATATATTACAACATGTTTTCAATATATCATAATTGTAGTATAATATCTGTAGTTATTTCAAGTTTCCTTAAGTTATGTGATTTCTTTTTGCACTGAATTGTACTGATTACTTTGAAATGTCACAACTTAAAAATTGTAGATATATTACAGCTTATATTTTTCTGTATATGGTTAAAAATACTTTCTTTTTACATTTGATCTTTATGCTTTTTACAGGATATAAATTAGGCTTTAATAATCTATGACTTTTTTTTCGCTTATTTAATAAGTAAATTATATAAAGTTTATTTCTTATAGGAGTCTTCAGTGCGATAGAAATACGATTCATAAAAACCTCTGCCTTTGTTTATTCATCGCCAATCTTATCTTTGTTTGCGGAATTATGCAATATCAGATTAAAGTAAGTCTATTGCGCTTTTTCCCGTAATTTTATTTTATTACTAGTTCATTTGATTATTGTGTTAAATAACTTAAAAAAAATTTAATGCAATCATTTTTTCTGTCATTTTATAGTTCAATCCAGCTAAGTTTACTGCATAGATCTAATATTCTAAAATTGCTTTAAACAAAAAGTAAATTACGATGAAAATGATTGTAATAAATTAAGTAATTTATATTAAGTAATTTATTTCAATTATTTATTGTTAAGTTCAGTTTGTTGCCTTTATTTGCCAAGTTCGTTTACATTTGGTAATTTATTCTAAATATTTGGGTCTCTAATTCAGCCTATTCATTCTATCTTAATCATTATTTTGATTCTATTTTATTCTATCTTAATCATTATTTTGATTCTATTTTAATCATTATTTTGTTACAACTTTATTATTTAGGTTCTATGTTCAATCATCGCTGCGTTTCTTCACTATTTTTTTCTTGCTTCGTTTGCTTGGATGTGTCTGGAAGGCATTCAACTCTACGTTATGCTTATTCAAATATTTGAATCGGAGAAATCACGTGTCCACTGGTATTATCTGGCAGCTTACGGTAAATTTATTTAACATCGCGTTTAATTTATAAATTTATAAATATTATACTAATATTATATTATTAATATAATATTTAAATAATATATAATAATAAATTTAAATAATAAATAATATTATAATTATATATTATTAATATTAATATATTATTGTTATATTAATATTATACTAATTTATAAATATTGAAATCTAGTACTACACAAATTTATACTGACAAATTAATTTATATACTGTATAAAAGTAGGCCAGTAGTTGTTCAGATTATTGCATTGTTATGTGTGGTATTTTTCGTTTTTTTATTTATTACTGTTTTTACTATAGTTAATCTTTGCTATTAGGATGTCCTGCTATTATTGTTGGAAGCTCAGCAGCTATCTATCATCAAGGCTATGGAACGGATTATCAGTAAGGGCATTAATTCAACTTAAATGTTATAAAATTAAACGGTATTAATCTAGATATTTTAAATTACATTTTTTGTTATAGTAGTGTATTATTTGTAATATGCTTTTTCGTGAATCATCATTTATATACGCTAATTCTTAACTTTACTTGCGCGATAATTGAATGAAAAATGATTTATTTGTGAAGATTTTACAGACATATGTTGAAAGTTTTATGTTATATTAGTTAAAATAAAATATCTTTCAAAACATTATATAATACTCATTATTATCGTTGATTTGCAAACACTTTTTTGTAAAAGTTAAATAAATGCATCGTAATAAATAATTATGGCTCTCTCGTAAGTCATAAATAATTTTCTTTAGGAATGACAAAGCGAACGTATAAAACTCGTGTCAATTTTATTCCCAAAGAACAAAATTGTAAATAAAATGAAACATTAAAGAAAAACTACTTAAATTTTTGAGGAGAGTGATAAATGTTTGTTCATTTCTTGTATTCTGTCAATAAGTTCACAACATTTCACTAAATAGATGCGATTAAGCGAGAAAGCGATGAAATAAAATTTACACGTTTTGATGATTTAGTTGCTGGTTAAGCGTGGAGCATGGATTCATTTGGTCTTTTCTTGGGCCTGTTATTGCTATCATTGCTGTAAGTGCTGTGTGTTAATACTAAAGCATTAACTTTACTAATTATTATTATTTATAATGATTACAAATAATAAAAATTTATCACTGATTATAAAATTTTAATTATAAATTACAATCAATTAATCAGTTCTTTGTCGATTGTTATAATTTTGTTATTTTTAAAATTATATCAATAATTAATAGGATTATTTATTCATTGATTATTTATTAGTTATAAAAATAAATAATAGAAAGAATTATAATTATTATATATTAATCTTGTGCAATGTTTATTTAAATACATCGAAATAGATTTTTATTTGTTTTTAGGTAAACTGTGTAATGTTGGCTATAGCAATACGTTCAATGATTCGTCACGCTAAATCAGCGGCTTCACTTAAAATGAAAGAAAAAACAAAATTACAACAAATAAAGTATGTCTAACATTTTATATATTTTTTGTTTTATTTCAAATCTAAATGCTCTAAATTCTAACTAATTTTTACAATAATAACTCTAATAGCAAAATTCTTTGATTTTCTTTTCAACATTTGGTTAATATATATTAAAATAAACGCATTAAAGATCAATTTCAAAACATTTCAAATTCCAATGTTTTTAGTTTTGAATGAATGTTTTATTCGTTATAAAGAATGTGGTTGAAAGGAACAATCATCCTGGTGTTTCTACTCGGTCTTACCTGGCTGTTTGGATTGCTGTACATTAATGCATCAACCGTTGTATTCGCGTATATTTTTTCGTTTTTAAACAGTCTACAAGGAACATTTATTTTTATATTTCACTGCCTTCTAAACGAAAAGGTATGTTATCTAGTATTTAATTGATAATTTGATTTTTGCATGACTTGTAATTAAATTTTTATGTAAAACGATGGTTTTTTTTAGTTTACAATGTTGCGTTTATGATAGTCATTAAGTTTTTGGTTAATTAATGTCGATCAGTTTATAATAATTCGACTTATTATCTGTTAAACAATAATCTATGGTGTCTCTCTTATAACAAAGATTTACGATCTTTAAAATATTTTTTTATCTTCTCCATACTGCATGATTTAAAAGCAAGTGTTATTGAAATTTATGAATTTCACTAATTGTTTTCACCAATTGTTTTCACCAATTGTTTCACCAATTGTTACCTTTATTGTCTTATATTTCTTACTATTCTTTTATTGATTGATTAACAATGAACTGATCTGCTTGAAATTTTGTCGATTAATTGATTCAATTTGTTATGTAATTAAGGAGTAAGGAATATATAACACGTCACTGTATATTCAGATTTATCATTCACCCTTACAGGTTAGAAATGAATACAAGAAGCTGATTCGACGTACAACTTGTCTGCCTGAATCATTTCGAGTCAAGTATGGTGGAGCTACCAAGACTGGACTCGCTTCAGCATCCAGTAGTGGAACACAAAATAGATCTTCTGGATCAAATGGAAGAGTCCGTTATGATTTATTTTATTTCAAGTTTTTTTAAATGAAAAATACTGACTATTATCTTGCAGATATTTTGATTAAATCTGTAGGCAGATATTTGATTGGTTAGCCAGTTTCTTAGCTAGAATTGACAGATATTAAACTCAGTAATCTGCAGAATGAAATAATGTAACAAATCTAATAGTTTGCAGTTTGCAAGTTTATATAGAAAGTTTAAAAACCTTTATCGTTTAATCTTTTGCTTGAAATATTTGTTTATTTTTCAGCCGTTTTCAAGACTTTTAAAAAATCGACGAAAAATGTCAGAAAGCACATCATTGTCTAAGTCTTCTATACAGAAACGTAAATGTAAGAAAATTAGCGTGCTGAATATATTTATAGTTAGTTTTTCTTTATAGATTACAGCTTGTATCTTATTAAAAATGTACTAAATAGTTACTTAAATATTTAGTTCTTCAAATTGCATAGTTATATTATTTAATTAATTAAGTTTTTCAGCCAATCACAGTGCTTTAAAACTTCTAACTACTTTATTCCTCATCCAATCAGACTGCTCAATACTTTTAACTGTTTTATTCTTCATCCAATCGGACTGTTCTAAACTTTTAACTCCTTTATTCTTCATCCAATCAGATCGCTCTATAACTTCTAACTGCTTTATTCTTCAGCTAATCAAAGTGTTCTAATAGACTCAGGCATTGACACATCACCGCCTTCTGCAAGTGACCCGACGCGTCCGTACAACGACAACTCTGAATACATCGGAAGGGAAGTCTCAACAATCACCAACCCTCACAACTTAGAGACATTCTCCGGACAGAATACAAATGCCTCAGAACAAAGTGATCCACCAGAGAGTGATTGCGGAGTGATTGAAGTGTCAGTGAACGCGTCGGAGCAACAACGGAGAAACGCAGAGGAATCGTTTAACGACGCGCTTGCGTCCGATATCACCATGTCAGAGGAGAGCGGGTCAGTTGCGACACAAATAACGCCGGAAGATTTACAGGAGAGAATAAAACGATTGTCCAGCGTTACTGCTGTGTGATAAAGTATTAAATGTTTTTTTGAGTAAATCGTTATTTATTTGTCTTTATTTTAAACTGATAATAATCGAAAAATAATACATACTGTGTCTCCAGTCTGCTTGGTGTTGATTAATGCTCTAGTATGCTATATTTTCTGTCAAATTCAAAGTATGCTCTTTTGTTTTTATATTATAGTCTCATTAAAAATTCGCTAATGAAATGTTCTAGAAGTATTAAGTGAACTTTTGCAGCATATTTCTATATTAATCAACTATTTGTGTCTCTTTCAATATTGTACCCTTCCCGAGATTTTAAACATTTGAATTTTTGACATATGAATGATATCACTATTACATGCATGTCTTTGACAAAAACTGGGTACGAAATCTAGTACTACTATAAATCACTACGTTCGTTTGGTATTATTAAATTATGCTAATATTTTGTCACTTTAATGTATAATCTGGTGCTTTTTCATTCACAATGATTCAATGACATTTATGGAATGTGAATATTATTTGCCATTCAGCATTTGTGAAATCTAATCTTATTTATAGTATTATGTGCTTAACAACGATAATTAAAAGAATGTAGGATTTATTAGTTATGTAAATGCTAAAAAAATCAGAATTTGTTTGCATTTTTTTCATTTAAACAATAGTTATTTTTACAACAAACTTAAATATTTTGTTTGATATGATGTTTTGATTTAAGTGAAACTATGCTACGAAATTTCAGTTTTAACGTATTCCAATGTGTTATTTGTTATGTAGTACAATGACAGTTTTAATTTTATAATGCAAACTTTAACCTTAATCGTTTACTAAAACGTATGAAAGTTAGAATAGTTGTTGATGAAATACAAGAAACCATAAGTATGGCTTGTCTTTGTGCATATTTATTTTATTCCTTCATTTGATGCATGATTATGATTATGAATGATTGAAAGTAACAGCTCAGTGTCAAATCAAATTAAAGAACAACATAGAAAAGAATAAAGTTAGACAAAAAGTTGGAAGTTAACACAAGTTGAAGTTGTCTTTATTATTTTTTATAATGTTCGACGAGTTCGATACAGACCATTTCATTAATTTTTTTCCCAGACGGTTCAGATTGATACTATCAGAAGAATCAATGGGTTATTTCAGCACAATTCTAATACAAATAAGATCTAGCTCTCCAACAATGCAATTACAGCATTGTTATCTAGTGGCGATTATCTTTCATACAGAAACTTTAACTTAAAAATCTTTAAAGTTTACTTTGAGAACAATTACCAACTGGACTCTGACAAAAAAATGAGTTAATAAATTTATTTTTTTATTAAGTAATGAATAATCCCTAATAACTCTTTATGAAAAACCAGAGTCTTAGTTTGTGCTTCAAATGCTTTCATCTCAACTCTTCCATGATAAGAAATCATTTTCTATCTTCATGAAATGAAAGGAAATGTTTGACTAAATTTGTGGAGAAGAATCTTCCCCCCAATATTGGCAATATCCCCCCCCCCTCCCCTTCTATCTCTAGTGGTGTACTCCCTCTTTGAAATGGAGATAAATAAATGAATTTTATTATTTATTTATATTTTAAATAATATTTGTTGGGTAATTAAATTCATTAATTAATCCAGTTAATACTAAATTTAATTTAAAATATGATAAGTTTATCTAATGTATTTCTTTTGATGAATTTTGTCCAAAGTTTTATATAAGTTGTACGCGTAAAATTAAAATATTTCTATACGGAAGTGTATTATTTTGATCGTTTTAAATTTATTTTATATTTAATATTTTTAATTATTTATTGCTGTAAATTTGCTAATTTATTGGTAATTGTATATATGAATATTTTTTAGCACGGTTAACGAGAGGGTTTATATATGGAACTCTGATCATAGATGATTTAGTTAGCGTTATCTTCGCATTTAATTACTATATTAATCTTGTTAAAGGGCGCAGCGTTTCAAATTGTTTGCTAATTCAATTTTTGTGTCCTGGCTCAGAACCTTAAAATCTAATCATTGTTTGTACTTATCTTGAATATGGCAATATTTAGTTTATTGGATCTCAATTGATATTTTTGTAATTGTGTTGTAATTACTTAATAAAAAACTTAGTTTCATTGAGTAGTTATATATTCTTATTTTTTCATTATTCTTCTTCTCATTTTCTATTAAAAATATAATTCTTTACTGTATTATTTTATGATAGGCATTGTCGATTGACTGCGTGCAGTACTATAGTGATTAATTATTTTGTTTCAATTGAAGAATACAATGTATACTCTCTGAAACAAAATTTCAAAGTGACATTTTTTGATGTTTAGTATCATATATGATGGCTGACAATGGTAAGATAAAGCTGTTGAAGGTTGATACAAAGATTTCCCCAGTCAAACAAGAAACTGAATGCTACACTTCTGTACTGCGTAACACTATTAAAGGTTAGTTACAGCTAAAGTAATTTGTTGTCTTCAACAAGGTATAGAATAAGAATGATTAAATAAATCTATAAATTTAAAGACATATTAGGATGTATACTAAATTATTTGGTCAAGGTCCGTTAGAGAAGTAGTTGGAGCGCTGGATTCAAAATCAATAGGTCCAGGTTTGAACCCGAATAGCTCACTATTTCTCTAACTAGCTGCACCTTTAGTAAGTTGCTTAAATAGACAGCTACATCTACGACATCGTTCATATAATAAAGTAACCCAGACGTTAAACCTTAATCTTTTGTAACCGTATGTGTCATATTTCAGGTGTTGAGTCAAACGTTACCCTATGGCAATTCCTTCTTGAACTTCTCCTAGATCACTCGCACAATGATGTCATCGAATGGACCTGTGACGTCGACGGAGAATTCAAGCTTCTCAACGCTGAAGAAGTCGCCCGTCTGTGGGGTGTCCGCAAAAACAAACCCAACATGAACTACGACAAGCTTAGCCGAGCTCTACGTTACTACTATGATAAAGATATCATCAAAAAAGTCGTAGGCAAAAAGTTTGTCTATCAGTTTGTAACATTTCCCGAGGTCATCAGAATGCAGAACAAGATTCCGTTCCGTGATAAGATCGAGTCAATGGAAAAGAACGGAGGATTTACGAACTTTAAACTTTACGAGTACGATAAGAAAGAAAGTGGAAAAGTGCGGAAAAATCGTGATCAAATAAAAACCACAAATGCTCAAACTTCGAGTTTAATTACAACATTGGATATTAATCGCAGCATTCCATTGAATGATGACAACAATGTTATAGACTTGAGATCAATTGAGACTGCATCACATTCTCTAGGAAATTTACAATCTGAAAATAATAATAACGCGCCTTGCAACGCTTTAACAATAAATAATAATACTGAATATCGATCGGATTCAAAAATATTAAACCAATTAAATACTAATCGATCATCATCCGATATTTGTACGACTGATTCTGCTGTTTCAGTTTCACCGTTTATTACCAAAATTGAGCAATCAGAATGTGCACTCAACTCAACCGATTCAGCAAAGAGTATTTTTAAAAGTTCCACTGGTTTTTGTTTTTTGCCTCAACAGGGTATTGAAACCTCTCGAATGTTCCCTTACTTAGTAACATCATCTTGCCCTACTTCGTCTCAGTTATATCCTTACGCTTTAACTGCTGAAGGCAGAGCAGTGATGACGTGCAACAGTTTAAACGATTATTCCGATTCTCTCATCGCAAACCTCGGTCTGGTTCACAGTCACCTCAACTCATCAGGCATAATCATGACATTAAGTCCTAGGGAATGTTTCGGATACCTTGCTCCGGCGTTTAATTTTACCGAGCCATACCCTCCTAGTTCTCTTCAAGAAACTACCGATCCTAATATATCATCTGTAAAATCCATACCGGAAATTAACCACCCGGTTGTTCCTCCGATTACCATCACGATGCATGATGATGAAGACGATGGCAAGAACGATAAACAAGATAAAGATGAACCACCCTCGATCGCGAATCGACTAAAACTCGGAGAAAAAAGACCAATTTTATCTCCACTCATTTCTCCCGCTGATAAACGTAAGTTTCTTGGATTCGATCATTTAAAACCAAAACCCAACCCGCTCAGTTTATCCTCGGCTCCTTCCGTCAGCGGCAACCCGAGTCCAGGAAGATCCACACTCGGATCCCGCAATACGCTAATGACACCAGGGTTTTTCCTGAGGAGCCCCATGAGTTCGGCCCAGCGTACGCCTCTTGTGCCGTTACATTTCTGGAGTTCCTTGAGTCCTCTGGCTGGGCTCAGTCCTCGTCCTTGTGGTACACCATCGCTTTTTCAGTTTCCGTCTTTCTTCGGGAGTCATATGACGATGTCGCCTTTGCTGCCGGCTTTGAATCTGTTTGACAGTCAGTGGGTTAATACACTGTCAAAGAACGGATCATCGGGATAGTAATCTCACGGATTTATAAGCAAAGTGTTGTTTAGGCGAGAGAATGTTGCCTTCGATATCATTCTTGGATGTTTACTCATAGCCTTGTTTTTTAATGAAACTGATAATTATAGAGCGCAGTGCGAAGAATTCTGAGATATCATTTTGTGATTGTATTTAGATATAAAAGTTATATTAAATTTAAGTAAGAATTAGTTTGATCTGTTAGTTTAGAGTTTTTTGACAAGTTTTTATTTTTGAAAATATTTTTGTAAGACGCCGATCAATTTTTATTGAAAATATAATTACGGGTTTTCTAAGTATATATTCACATCGAGCTATATTTTGTTGTGAATATTTTATGTTCCGAAGTCTAATTTCAGAACATTTTTGTAAGTTTAATACATCGGTAATAATTCTTACATAGATTTTATTAATTTGTTGCGCGAATATTAAGTTTATTTACTGGAAAGAAATTAGTCGCAGTTGTATTTACTTCTTGTATATATTTATATAACGTGTCGTTTGAAGAGATGACATTATTTTCTGCATTTTTTAAACACTTCATTTTGTGTTCATATAAATTGAGATTTAAATTCAGCGTTTCGCACTGGAATTGAATTACATTTGCTGTAGAAATGATGCGTAATTATAATTTATTTCAGTTTGAGGAGATTAAAATATTGAAAGCAATTTATAATGGCTCAATCAAACCGGTGTAGAACTGATGTTTTCTTGTTATCTTGTAAATATATGCGTTTTTGTAGAATTACATTATGTCATTCAAAAGTTCAAATTTATTGAATTAAAACTACTAGTTTATCATTTTCTGAACTGTAGGATCAATTCTGAAAATATTAATTACATAAAATATCTTTGTATTAGTCACTTAATATAACTACTATCTGTTGCTTAAAGTTACGTCAACTTCAGAAGGCTATTTGTGACATTATTTTGCAGATAAAGTGATGTAAACTTTTAGTTTAGTACTGTAAATAATTTTTCTGTATGAATAACAGTACAAGTAAATCTCTAACTGGTTTTTATTCCTGAATGAATTATTTGAGAGTATTTATTAACGTCTTGTGGCTTAGTTTAGCCTCTGACTGGCTGTGTATTGAAACTTAGTTTTTATATACATGTACATAGAATATATATAAATATAAGTGGCCTTTATTTGAATGTACTTGAAGTGCTGTATTGTTGTATCGTATAAAATGTATTTGTTGAATATAGATTTGTTTACTGATAAGAGATCGTAATATCAATCTTATACAGTCTTGCTTTGGCGGTGCAGCAGGCGAATGTGGCGGCACTGTTGAAAACTTTTAGGACAGACCCAAGACAGTTTTTCATCTTTTTATATTCTGTCAACTGAATATCTCTTTGCAATACTTGTGTGAAGTATTAAAATTTATTAGAATATAGATGATTAAGATTTTTTGTATTAATGATTAATTATTTCATCTTATTTTCTGTTTGAAAATAAAAAATGCACAGTATGCATATATGCGCACTTAAATAGAATTTCTGTATTTGAATATTTCAGTTATGTCAAGGCTATTCTTGATTACTGTAAACTTTGTGGGTTCTATTCAATAATTATTCCATAAAATACTTTTCATTGTTTAAGTTACATAATATATTCACTTAAATCTTAATGATATAGTTTAACTTTTATAACACAATATCGGTAATTTAGTCTATACAAATATGATATGATTTATAATATAATATAATACAAAATAAATTTATTATGAATTTAGGCACCTAATTCTAGCTAAGTATTAATTATAATAAAGTGATAATGATTTTAATGCTTTTATCTAAATTTTGTATATAAATACTAAAGTTTAATAGTAAATTAATATCTAAATAACATCATAGGTTTTGAGGAATAGTTCATTTTTATTATATAACTTAATCACAGAATTATTAACTCCTCAAAAATGTTTATACTTGCGTTAAATCATTGAATTTTCTTTACCGATTGTTTTAACTTGGCATTAGTTAGATTTTTTCTTTAGACTTTGTTTTCTTCTTGTTTTGCTTTTAGACTTTGTAAGGAAATTTGCTTGAAAAATTGGTTTTAAAATTGATTGATTTTTATTATTAGCAAATATTGCCATTTAATATTGATTGTTATTTGGCTTGTTTATACTGTATGTATTACTACTATATACTGTTTCATACTGTATCTATTGTATCATACATTTCTTCATTGCATCGTACATATATCATAATTGCTCAGATATTTTTATTGTAAGAATTAAAATTTAAAATTTTATGTCATGGTTAATGATTAACAATCAATCATGATTTTCATCGTTTTAATTTTGAATATTTAAAAGAATTAGGACGATTGCAACATTGGAACATTAATGTTCTGTACAATTTCTCTATGATGCCCAATTATTTGGCCAAGGTAATATGTTGGTCTATTTTGTAATTTAGCATAACATTAAAACTGTCAATAAACAATCAGTAAAATACGTATTTCTATAACTATACGTATTAACTGTCAATAATCAGACTCGATATGTATTTACTGGTAATATTTTTAATATTAAATAATGAAGACTAGTAGTTTTTCTACTTACACGATGTTGTAGATAAGTTTTTATATTGTTTTATATCATTCCATAATGTCCTGTATTGTAAAGTTTTCAAGTTTGTGCGTTTAAAGTGTCTTTCAATAGTTCATATAGTTACATATGTCGACACACTGTGTGACAGTGTTAACATAATCAAGTTTGTATATGTCTGTACTATAGGGTGTTAACAATGTAATGAGATATTGGATAAAACTATAGTTCATAATTTAATGATTTTAAATTGCATATGATTCTTTTTTCATCATGATTTCCTTTTGAGAACAAATTCTATCCAATCTTTATACGCGTCATTTCCAAAAGGAAATTATATATTGCACTGAGGTAAGATTCAAGTTTTCTCATCACTCAGTTTGTATACACCAAGTCCATAACACATCCTACATTATGTTTGTGCTGATGTGACATTAAGCAACAAATATACAATTTTCGTAAGTAAAATTGAAAATTTGACTATTTTATTAAGAGTATTGTAGTATGTATATTTTATTCAATTTTGGGACCAATGAGCAAGTCCTTTGATTAAGTCAAAAGAAAGACTAATGTAAACTTGTGGTAATACTGTAAATGAAGATCTAAATTGGTCTTATTAGCCTTAATAAATATAAAAACCTGCAATTAATATGCATTTCTTTTCAGTAAGACTCTTTTAAAATGTTTCTGCATTGTTTCTCATTATTGTGTCAAAAGTTAATATTGATACGTGTATCATATTTGTTTATTATTGGTCATACAATGACAAATTCTTGAAATGTTTTCTTTTAACTACGTTGTTACGTTTTAAAGTTCTCTATAATCTAACATTTGTGTCATTAAATAGTTGAAACCTTTTTTAAAATGATTGAATTTATATCATCACACTTGATTTAGTGGTTAAAATCTAAAAATAAATTCCAGCAAGATAAACAGCGATGTTATCTTGTATTGTTTTTTATTCTTTTCTTTGATGTCGTAAACTTTGCCTTGTCTCGTGTTCGACACTGGTGCTGTTTTGTGTTTCTTGATGATATCATCATTCGCTTCATTTTTCTACAAACTTTTTCACTTTTCTTACTAGAGATCTAGCTTTCGTAGTTGTGTACACGTTTCTTATGAAGAAGTCTAATATCAGTTTAGTTTTCAATGTAATCTTTTCAATATTAAATGAAGATAATTATTTTAGCAATAACTTTCTTGAATACGTTATTTAACAATTGATTTCAGTAACACTATACCGTAGTGCTGTCAAAATCATGCTTTCTGGTTTGTTTTTACAGATAAAGTGTCAGTGCATTAGTTTTAATATTGAATCTTTATTCCAGATACTGCAAGTAGTAATTTGTGTAATATTATTATTAATATATAAAATATATATATTTCACTTTTGTTAACACTGTATTGTACATATATAATGTACGTTGCACTAATACTGCTCAAAAAATATTTTCAAAAGCAGTTAGTTTTATTTATTCAATTAACAAAAATGAAGACACTGCCTATATCGTACCTACTCAAAAATATATGAGATCAAATACATTTGTTGTTTTTGAAAAAACTGACAATGTTTATATTACGAAATTATTTTTGATTAATAAAATGTAAGCTGGATTATAAATTGAATGATGTAAACAATTTATTTAGCAATGAAACTGGTCTCAGTTTGTTCTAGAATTAAAATCAGTAAATATTTAACAATAAATAACAAAATAAATGCATTAGTAGTATAATATAAAGAATAGGCAACTCAGAAACATTAATGCATGAAGTATCAAATTTAGTATCTTATTTTACAAGATTAATTGCTAAATTCATATTGTTTAGAATTTTAGAACGATCATCTGAATTTATAAAAAGAATTGCAAGGCACAGTTTTGTATGAAATAAATAATTGCCATTGCAAAAACATTTTCAATGTAAAAAGTCATTTGTTTCGTATCGTATATAAGACATTAAATATGATATTTAAATTATTGCAAACTACATCAAGTGAATTTTTAAATTATACAACCTGTATGCATTTTATAGAACTTATTTTCATCGCAACTGTGATAATAATTTAAATAATATCACAAATAAACGAAATGGTTAAATGCAACTTAGTAAAGCTATACATTACACTGCTAAGAAGACACAATTTGAAAAACTGCAAGTCATTCATTAAAAGATTTGTAAATTTTTATTCAATTTTCTTGTTGATAATATATCTTATAAAGAGATTCCATGCAAAAAATACAAAATATATATTGACGCTTGCACTAAAATACTTAAATATGGACTCAAAGTTGAAAAACTAGTTTCCTTGAAAAAATACAAAAGTGACTAACATCGATCTCGAATAAAAATATTCAGTGTAAGTTGATCTAGAATAAAATACAAAATGTATAAAATATCAAGTTATTTTAAATGCAAAACAGTTCTTTTCCAGATATATATATACAAAAATATAGATTATAAATTGCATCAGTTTCGTTCACTTGAGAAGTTCCTACAAAATAAAGATACACACACAAATTTTATGTATAAAATAAACTATTTTATTGTAAATACTTTACAAATTGTATCATTAATTTATTTTACAAAAAATCTAAGATCTTCACACGCTTTATATTAATAAATACTTAATAATACTGCATCATATTCTTTAGTAAAGATATTTATCCTTACCGAAATATAAAATAAACTCCATATACCTTTCAACTTATTCTAAGTAAATTTATTTTAAAATTTATTTAATTATATAATTAATTAAAATATAACAATCGTACAGTAATAATAATTTATAATTTATTACAGTAAACTAAAATCAAACCTAAATATTTAAATCAAATTAGATAACAGTTTCAAGATCTAAAAATAAAAAAAATCAGTCATGTCATTAACAAATATCACATCAAAATCTTCACAAACCTCATCAGAATCGATTAAGTTTGATGACAAAGTGCTCATGTGCCCCTTGCCTGCTGTCATGCCATTGCCTCTAATGGCAGGAATGTGACCATTAGATAACCCACTGGCAGGAATATGACCATTAGAAAATCTGCTGGCAGGAATGTGATCATTTGAAGCGTTATTCACAACGGAATATGATGAAGAAACTGATATGGGAAGATCCTACAAGAATAGAATTCATTTTCTCTCCCTAGTTTTTTCTCAATCTATTTTGGTCTACAAAATCTCATTATTTTTAACTGTCAAAGTAGTGAAATAGAGATCTATAATAACTAGAGATGATCTTAAATAAGATATGATCCATTTCTTAAGTGATTCAGGCACACTAGTCATTGCAATAATGTCTAATGTCAATATACTGTAGTGTTTTTATGTGAATATCTTGATCTACTTTATATTACTGTATACAAAAATTTAGTTCAAAATTTAAACTGAATTACTATTTTTACTCTTCTGGCTTATTATAGATTTAATTGCATACTTACTTGTTACTTGTATCAAATTCATACAATTAGTAGCAGTAGAAAAATAATATTACTTATTGCATCCTTGAGCAATACCTTTTACAAAGCTATAAATCTTCATTTTCACCTTTTAAAAGGTAAAAACTAAGAAAATAAAAATATTTTGTTACTAATAACAATTATGATATAAATTCAAACCGCGTCACTTGACTCATTGTCAGAGCAGTCGTCATAAAGTGACGTATGTCTTGCCAGAGCTTCTAACGCTGCGTCACTCTCTTCTTCACATTTAATGCTGGAATAGCGATAAGACGCGCCACTGTAATCACATTAATAACACATATTATAATATAAAATGTATATGTAAACACATAAAATATTCAACAGTAGGGCTTAGTGTTGAATCAACACTAAACCTGAAATATAAAGAATTGATTGTAAAATGCAAAGTTTTAAGCATAAAATTTTAAGTGCAGGATTCACTTTTCTCGCTGCATTTTTTGCTGGTTTCTGTTAAAAAATCAAATGACAACTAATAAATTTAAAAAATAATACAATTAGAACCTATAGAAAGTAATTAAATACAAAATAACAAGCAGGCAAAAACAAAGTGAATGCAACAATTACCCATTTGTGCTGAATACTCGATATTTCTTAGCAAGAAATGTCATGAAAAGAATGACAGCCACACCACATATAAACACTAGTAGACCTAAAAGAATCATCTTAGTGCGATGTGACATCTCGACTTGCTGTCATGAAAACAAACATGCAATCAATTAACTGAGTAAATACAAATTTATTAAAGTTAAATGCTCGAGAAAAATGTTATATAAATTATTAATACAGTAGAAAACAAAAAATGTATTGGAGCAATGGTCAGATTAATGCAGAAAAGTTTAAAAATATTATTTTTCTATGATAACTAGTTGGTTTAAACAAAGATAAGATCATAAAATGCGTACATTGTTTTGATCGCGACTCGCCGCATTTAAACGATCTTCAGAACATTCCACAGAGAGATCAATAAATTTAGCTTCATTAGGAACAAAACCACCCGCACATTTATCACCGGGGATCTTATGGTAGCTAGCAAAAGTGAAAAAACGAATATATTGTTCGTCGTAAATAAGTGCATCAATAAAGCCTTAATTTGTAAATAATTTTATGTGAAGTCACTACTTAGAATCAAAGAAAAAATAAAAATATATAAAAAAAAGAGTAACTAAAATCGAATGTTATTCAGTCTAAAAAAAAGAAACATAGTAAGTTGTCAAATTGAAAAATTATTACTACAATCAGATATCATTCTATCACGTTCTATGCCCAAAAGAGTATAATAAAAATCTAAATCTTATATAACATAAGAATCAAATCTCATACATAAATACAATGATATAAGCATACATTTCAAAAAGAGAAAACAAACAGGGAAAGATTCATGAAAATTACTAGATAACTTTTTACCGAAAGATACACACGCTAAATTTAATTGTAAAAGTCAAAATGGTTTCTACAAAAAATAACGGAATTTCTCAAATGTTACCACCGTAAAAAAGCTGAACAACCAGCTTACCCAATTGGCACGAGCTTTTCTTCGTGGCCTCTCAAACAAATATCAAGTTCCGTTTCTGAGATGCTCGGATCTTTAACGCACTCATCTTTGTCAGAAATACGATGATAGCCAAAATCACTGATAAACATATTTCAACAATTTTAACAGAAAATGACAATTTCATAAAAGTTTCCACAGGTCAAAACTCTCAAATTGAAGTCTTATTATTGCATTAAATTAATTACTTGCTCAACTTAATACAAATTAATATTCAGTGTTGTTATAAGACAACAGATCGTTAAAAGTATAAATTTAAGAAACATTCACAAATTTCGATAAGTTTTCATAAACTTATCGAAATTTAACTTAAACTTAAAGAAATTTAAAAGTATCATTAATACCAGTCATAGTCATCTTCAGTACAAAGACAAACTGTGCTGTTTTTCTCCCCTTTATGAGCCTTTCCATTGTAACACCTACAATTCATCAAATAATTTCAAATCTACAGGATGCGCGTAGTAAAATAACACCCTTACCAAAATGTATACAACGAAACCAAAATATTTTTTATCAGTTTGTAGAGAAGGAAATTTAACATCTAACTAGCAAATTTCGCTTCGATATCTCAATATATAAAATGATACGTGCAAAAATTATAAATTTTTCCTATTATTAATGACTTCTCACCATGATTCGGGTTTCAATCGATGAAATATTTCTTTAGATCCCAACAGGCATCCATCTTTGTTGTGACTAAGCGCTGTCCAGTCTTCGTAATCTTTTTCTGAACCTAATGTGCAAATAATCAACACGATAACAATAAATAACTGAAGTTAGTTTTTTGCTCCCTGAGTTTTCTTTCAGTTGCAATACATGTTGTAATAAGACATTTACATGATAACTAACTTTTGTCTATAACTCTGTTGCTTTAGGTAATGTTCTCTTGCCTTTCAATAAATTTGATTTTCTTTTGATTTGATAAATGCAACTAAGCTATGCTATTACTCACGGACACAAAGACTATTTCGTAGAACTTGTCAGTTAAAAAATATTTTAAACTGATAAGTTAAAAATAATTCTATTATTAACAAAATGGTAAAAATTAAAACTCATTTTGCTGACACAAGTACTGGTGGGTAAATCAATCACAAATAACAATACGTTAAAAACTATCACAATCAAGAAATAAACTTTACTAACACAAAGATCAATCTCATCGCTTTCATTTCACACTACCAACCAGTAGTAAAATACTATTTCTGCATACAGAAAATAAATGTTTAGTTTCCTTAAAATTACACGTCTAAAATGAACAGAACAAATCAAATTATTAAAACAGTTAAAACTTCAAATAAATACTCACACTGTTTATCGATAATAGTCGTAAAATTGATGACAAAAGTTTTCCATATTCTCTTGTTGACTGTATAGCCCCAAATCGCCACCACCATTGCTTTATTGCCGGGCTCAATCAATAACCCGGTAAACACTAGAGATTTCTCGTCTGTGAAATTATGTGATATCCAACACCGGCCTTCGTCCGTAGAGAAAAGTATGACATTAGGAGTGTCGCTACTAGCAGGGACAGCGACAAGCAGGCCCCCGTGGTCTGCTATCTGATAGTGGTGAGGCCCGGAAAGAGCCTGAAAATGTTAATAAAATTCATTACATAATTGATATAAAAATTACGTAAGGCATAATATAAAAAATAAATATACATAAAATTTATTGTAGTTTTTGTAATACAATAAATTTTATGTATATTTATTTTCTATATTATGATAAATATTATAATTTTATTATGATTATTATATTATGATTTTATATTAAATTTATTGTATTACAAAAACTACAATAAATAATTTTTAAAATGCTAATATTGTGTAATATTGTGACAGAGTGGTAGAACACTGGACTTGAAACATATCGGTACAAGTTCGATTCATATAAAAGCTAACTAAATCGCTACATAGCTACACATTTTAAAAAGAAGCTGAAAGTGACTGCTACGTTTAAGACACAGTTATATGTGTTAAATTACATCCCTAATAACGGTGTAATTCAGATGTTAAACATAACTTATTATTATTAAATTTAAAATTAGATCTCTTAAGTTAACAACCAATAATTCATCAATTAATCATCAAAAATTAATAAAATAGTTTTAGTAATATAATATAGTATAGTTACATATCGTATGTATACTCAATAGATATAATAAAATAATCAACTGAGACTAATTTAATAAGCAATTTCAATTTTAAAACTGTATATTTAATATGTTTAAATTACTATAGTTATAAAATCGCACCAGTCTCCAGGTGTATCCACCGTCACTTGATACAAACACATCGGGTTGAGTTGTCTGTAGAGCATCAGCCACATGACCTAGGAGAAAATGACTTATCATCAACAATTCGCAGTAATAATTGAAGCTTAAAATACCGTTTTTAACATCATCCAAACTAAAATTAATTTTGATATCAATCTAATGCGGTATAAAATATCAATACAGTTTGAAAAAATATAATCGGAGAGATATACAATAACACACATAGAGTCTTATAGCAATATAAATTTTTGTGACCGGTCAAAACGGCCCTGACAAAACGGTCCCGACTATTAATTCAAAGGGTTAGGATTGAACTTAGGATTCGGATTAGGGCTAGGTTTGAAGGTATGGTTAGTGCTAGGCTTAGGGCTAAGTTTAGGATTAGTTAAGGTTAAGGTTATTAAATGAATTGACAGGGCCATTTTGTCGGCTTAATGTATTCGGGGCCGTTTTGTCGCGGTACCATTAATTTGATACAATTTGATACAAACACAAAAAACTAAAACTCAAAACCGATAACCAACAGATTATGGACTAATACAGTTCAATTTCTACACAGAAAAGTCACACAAAACGAAACAATACAAAGAAATTTATAATGCAATAATTTAACAGTGATAAAAATTCGAAATATTTTAAAGTTAGAGAAAAAAATAAGAGAAGAAAATTCCTACCATGAGCAAGCACAATGCCGATAGCATTAGATACACTCATTGGAGGATTAGCTTGAATACCATTGTTTATACTGTATGTATTATGTATCTGCAGAGAGCACTCCTAAAATACATCATTTTAAAATGCAATATTCAACGATCAACCTACATTTAAAATACACTTGTAACTAGAAATGTAAATTTAATTTTCTATAACTTAAAGATAGTTATTTTATACAACTGCATTGAGAACAGCAACAAGTAACTTTAAAATAGCCTTGTAAGTTATGTAATACAATAAAGTATCTGAAAAATCCATAAAAACTTAACTCTAAAGTATACAAACAACAAATAATTTCAGTCATTCGGAATTTATTCAAATTCAAATCTCACCAAATCTTAAACAAATTTAACTAAAATAAATCTTACAAAATACAGAAATCACTTTAACTAAAACTAAAGCACAAAGTTCATCAAAAAGCAAACTATCCCCAACCCTAGATTCATTATGACAAGGCACTCCCTCTGGTCTAGATATAGGTCCCCATTCACCGCCTCTATCAAATGTAATAACTGTATGTACACTGTCATCCGCGTCTATTCTATTCGCTATGTAGACCCCGCGCATAGATAAGACTTTATAGAAGTCTGTTACATCGTCTCCATTGGGATAAAGATGATCATTAAGAGACTCAGAAAATATTATACCAGTCGCATCAGAGGTATAGAGTATTCCACGACCTGTGTCTGAAATTAGTTTGTTTATTCGTTTAACATCACATCAGCACAAAAAGACTACTTTATTATAAACAATTATCAAATCAAATCAAATTAATAACAATCATTATATGATAAGTAAATATAAATGAATGTACTGTTTAAAGTCACTTCAGAATGAAAAATAAAACCGAAGATGCCGGCAAACTATAGATGCCAGCAAACTATAGTATAAGGTAAATTATATAGATGCCGGCAAACTATAGATGCCGGCAAACTATAGATGCCGGCATTTATAGGATGCCTGCATACATAGGATGCCGGCTTACTAGAGGACGCCGGCAACCTATAAATGCCCGCATTCTATAGATGCCGGAATTCTACAGATGCCGGCATCCTACAGATACCAGCATTTTATTGATGCCTACATCCAATAGATGCATGCATCCTATAGATGCAGGCATTATATACATACCGGCATTCTATAGATGCCAGCTTACTATAGATGCCGGCATCCAGCAGATGCCAGCATTCAAAAGATGTCGGCATTCTAAAGGATGCCGGCATTCTATAGATGCCAGCATCCCTTAGATGCCGGCATTATATAGATACTGGCATTCTATAGATGCTGGTTTTCTATAGATGCCTGCAATTATATAGATGCCGGCTTTCAATAGATACTGGCAATCCATAGAAGCCGACATTCTATAGATGCCGGCATTCTATAGGTGCCGCCATTCTAAAGATGCCGCCATCTATAGGATGCCAACATTCTATAGATGCCAGCATCCAACAGATGCCGACATTTTATAGATGCCAGCTTACCATAGGACGCCGGCATCCTACAGATGACATCATTCTGTAGATGCCGGCATTCTATAGATGGCAGCATTCAATATATGCTGGCATTCTATAGATGCCGGCATTCTATAAATGCCGGCATTCTATAGAAGTCGGCAATTATATTGATGCCGGCATTCTATCGCTGCCGGCATTCTACAGATGCCATCATTCTGCAGATGCCGGCATTCTATACATGCCGGCATTCAATAGATGCAGGCACCCTATAGATGCCGGTATCCAACAGATGCAGGCATTGTATAGATGACGGCATTCTATAGATGCCAGCATCTTATATATGCCTGCATCCTATAGATGCCAGCATCTTATATATGCCTGCATCCTATAGATGCAGGCATTCTATATATACCGGCATCATACAGAAGCCGGCATTCTATAGGTGACGGCATTCTATAGATGTCGGCATTCTATAGATGCCGGCATTCTAAAGGATGCCGGCATTCTATAGATTCCAGCATTCCATAGATGCCGGCATTCTATAGATACCGGCATTCTATAGATGCTGGCCTGCTATAGATGCCTGCAATTATATAGATGCCGGCATTCTATAGATGCCACCATTCTGCAGATGCCGGCATTCTATAGATGCCGGCATTCAATTGATGCAGGCACCCTATAGATGCAGTCATCCAACAGATGCAGGCATTCTATAGATGACGGCATTGTATAGATGCCAGCATATTATATATGCCTGCATCCTATAGATACCGGTATTCTATAGATGCCAGCATACTATACATACCGGAATTCCATAGATAACAGCTTACAATAGGCCGGCATTCCGTAGATGATGGCAATTATATAGATACCGGCTTCCTATAGATGGGGGCATAATATAGATGACGGCATCCTACAGATGCCGGCATTCTATAGATGCCGGCATTCTGTACATGCCGGCATTCTATAGATGCCGGCTTACTATAGGACGCCGGCATCCTACAGATGCTGACATTCTATAGATGCCGGCATTCTATAGATGCCGGCATCCTACTGATGCCGGCATTCTATAGATGCCGGCATCCTACAGATGCCGATGCAGGCATCCTATAGGCAATTCTATAGATGCAGGCATCCTATAGATGTAGGCATTCTATACATACCGGTATTCTATAGATGCCGGTTTACTATAGGATATCGCCATCCAATAGATGCTGGTAATCTATAGCATCCTATAGATGCCGGCATTCTATAGATTCCGGCATTCTATAGATGTCGGTCATTATATAGATGCCGGCATCCTATAGATGCCAGTATCCAACAGTTGCAGCCATTGTATAGATGACGGCATCCTATAGATGCAGGCATTCTATATATACCGGCATCATACAGAAGCCGGCATTCTATAGGTGACGGCATTCTAT
>JAQIXG010000248.1:0-37648 GCA_034700105.1 Oconnorella tubifera
AAATTTTGTTCTCTATCATTTTACCATTCTCTTTCTCTCTCTCTCTCTCTCTCTCTCTCTCTCTCTCTCTCTCTCTCTCTCCCTCCCTCTCTGATCAAGTATTCTCAATTTCTACTCAAATTAGAGGATTCTTAAATTTGTACGTATCATAATAAACATATTAAAAGAGAAAGCTGAATGCTAACAATTAGCATTACATCATAAGTGATGCTTAATTTGGCTATTTAATTATTGTAATTAATATTTTAAAATTTATAGTATATATTTACTTTTAAAAACTTTTTAATACACTCAAACTTTAGTTTTACAAACTTTACAAACGCAAAATGAAATATGTTTTTAATTTAACCATAATTTTATAGTATATTAAGGTAAATAATATTTATTTAGCTTAATTTATATTTAATTTGTCTTTACTGTAGAAATATAAATAAAGTGCTTTAAAAGATCTACTTTGGACCAAATTGAGACATGTGATATTTTAAAGCGAAATAACACTTCGTGTTTTCTAATGCTGAGTGAAATATTGAGATAAATACGAAAATAACAATGAAAAAGTAGCACATTTTGGTCGCATTTGAACAAAACGTTTTTTTTGGACAAATATCTTTCTCTTACGCTTTTCGAGACTTAGGAGGAGTTAAGAGACTGACAAACAGTGAGACAAACGGATAGACAGACATACAGATCGAAATAAACGACAGACATTACGAAATAAAAAACAACAGATAAAGGACACAGAGAAAAAATAATGATAACTTGAAGAAATTTAGACGATATACTATAATTGTAGAGACATAAAAACTAGCGATGTATGCATTTCTTTTTCTGACAGTAATCGGAAAGTGTATGTGTAAATTAATTAAACAAAATTCATGAGAATATTTGTGATCTATTGAAAAGCACATAGAAAATATTTTAAAACAAGTAAAACTGTCGCTTAAAATGACTGTAACTCAATGAACGCCTGCATTAGAAATCACATCAGAAGAAAATACAGATAAGAAATTCCGCAGATGTTATAGCACTTTTAAAACAAAATTATTACGTTTTAAAAATAAATCAACGAGCATATTTCAACGAAAATCTTTGAATACAACAATATAATTTTATTTATATAATGTTATTGATGTTTTAATACTTTTGTTTGATTATATTTGACGCTTAAACCGTTCGCGTCAAATACTTCATAACTCATCAGATTCGCATCTGCGATTTTATTCGATTCAACGGCAATCGAAAAAATGTTGCAACGAATCAAATAAAACGAAAATGAAATTGACATCGTAATTCACCAGTCGTAAAATGTAATGCTTTGTTCTCTCGCTGTAAACTGTTACGTGGGACTTTAAAATTTAGTCTTCTTTCGTCTTGTCTTACTTAAATTTTGTCGTTTATATCAAAATGTGTGTGAATCTTATGATTCTATTTGAATACAGTGTGATTTCTTTGTTGTAGAAGATATGTGAAATAAAATGTGAAATAAAAGCTGCGCGTTAGAGACTGAATTTCGATTGTACGCAATAATTGTTTATTTATTTGAAAACTAAAATCTCTAATTTAATTGTAGCCCTCTCACAGCTAGGGAGGGGATACATTCATTGAGATATTTGTGCTAGTTATTTAACATTTAAATAAACTTCGATATCAAAAATGTAATTTATAAAGATCCAGTGTCTATAACTTATCACTTGATTTTAGTATTTTTAGTTAACAATGAATCGTTGGATTTTACGGAAGTCTTACTGATTGTATTTTTATAAATAAGTTTTACGGATTTTACTAAACTTTACTGATCATGTATTTTATTTATATTTTCTCTTAACTTTCAACTATCCTGTACTTCTTTTAAACAAAGATACATACTAGACCTTCCGTCTCCCCGAGAAGTCATATTAACTGTTTCGCGAAGGGGTCACGAGACGTATGAGCCCCGCCCCTAACTCCGCCCAGAAACTGAGAGTCCATTATCGATGAACGCATCGACGGGTTGCAGATGATGCATCGTTGCTATCATTAGAATATGGCGCACGCGGTCAGACTTTACTGTGGTACGGGTTAGAGTCAGGGAGGGATTTTTGGGAGACACCAAGAAAATAGCACCTTCCCGAAATGTTACAAACTTATGGGACCAAATACTTGTTTAATACTGTGTATAAGAAAGTCCATAAATAAATGTAGATTTTATTTACTCTACCCCTGGCGAAATTACTCTGCAGAGGTATTTTTCGCAATAAGATGCTATAAATAGGCTGCTGAAGTTATTTAAAGTCAAAGGCATAAGTTTAAATTATAATTGCTTTTTTAGTTTTAAATATTAGAGCATCTAGAGCTTTTCTTCTTCAGTTTGCACTGATAATATTTCTCTGTGGTACTGATAAATTCATTCTGTCTAGATAATTCACGAATAGTAATGTAGACCTTTGAAGCGATTGATTTTATAATTGATTTTATAATTTATAAAATATTAATTTCAAATAATTATACCCGACAGCAGCGTTTACGAAGTTAATATTAAAATTAAGATACAGTGTAATTTTGAAAAGACTATTTAAAAATCAACTTTGGGATCTCTAATCAGCTCTCTGTGAAATTAAATCGAAAAAACAAATATTTCTATCTATTTTATCTTTCAAAATTTGAATTTGAAAGACAATTTTCAGTATATTAACTGTTTTTGCTTCCAATCAGTAAAAGTACGATTCTAACGACATTCTCCTGAAAAGTGCAATCATGATTGAGTCGTTTTTTATTGATAGGCTTTGTTGAAAATAATAACGCTCAATCATTAATCACGAACATTTGACAGTGACTTCATGAAAACTAGATAACAATTCATAGTTTAAACTATTGTTGTAAATAAAACTATCCTAAATTGCCTTTTACATAATTATTGACAAATTATTATTAGTAAGAATAAAAATAAAAATCATATGTTGTTTTAATTATAACTTTATCTTTCTTGTATCTTGCAAAATTTAAATCACTGCAATATTCTTATTCATCTGCAATATTCTGCTACTTACTATAACTGGTATAGCAATGATTTTATTTGTTTTTATGCAGTGAAGGAATATTACTAGTGTCTCATGACCTGGATATTCCTGGATCTGATCTTTTGCTGCCCTTATGTATTGTTATTATAAATTTGATCAGTTTCTGATATAAATAAATAAATAACTCGTCAGCAAAATTCTGCAACTTATTCATATGCAATATTCTGTCACTTCAACTCATATGTAATATTCTGCAATATCCCGCAATCATTTAACACAATAACTTCAACAATGATGGTGCAGTTTTACTGAAGTCCAATGGTCATCGAAAGCTCAGCATTGACCGAACTATGATATACTGGTTAAGGATGACTGGGGTGAGCTATTCGGTCCCTGCTGGAATAATATCTCGCTGAATATATGACTCGTGGATTCTTCTCACGGCGCTTCATTTTCTTATTCTCGTCGTGGATCATACTGGATGTTTTACAGAGGGGAAGAAGAGGGTCATAGCTGAACAGATTTTTTTTTTATCTTGAGAAATTTTAAAACTTTTTTTGTCATTTATTTGATTACAAATGTATGCTGTAATGAAACCAATGACATTAAATGAACATGATTATGTTCTGGTAAATACATCTTCAATCCTTTGACTTAAGCTTACAAATTCAGTTTATATGTGAGTCAATTAATAAGTATCTTTTTGAAAATTTTAGAAAATATTTATTTATTTATGCAGTAATTTCAATAATAAATAAATATTATCAAAAATGTTCAGAAACTGATAATCTTATGTACCGACACAATCAAATTAGATCCATGCAAATAGAATCAGGCAATTAATTATTTATTGTAAAATTTTCTTATAACATTATGCAATTTTTTAGATAGTTATTTTAAATTTTAGGAATCGATAAGGTCCATTATAGTATTAAACGGAAAACTGTCTTTAGTTTTAATTATAATTGAAGCTGAAATTATTGTATTTACAGTAATAAATGCAGCTGTCGTATTGTGTTTATTGCTATTGAATATAAACTGTACAGCAGTTTTTCAGTATTGTCAGTATTTCAAAACCTTGAATTTTATTTTAGTATGAGGGCTTTTGGACCCCACTGCCCCATTTGTACGCAATTCTGCTAAAATAACCCGAGATGGACTTGTTTTAGATAGTATTAATATCTCGGAATAGTTGACCGAGGCGATAAAATAAAATCCCTATTTACTACTGGAAGCCATTTCACCCATCGTTGCTCTTTTCCTACGATTCGAAATTACTTGAATAATAATATCTTGGCATATAGCTTCATTGAGATGGTGTTTATATTCGACGATGTGTTTAACGTCCGTTACGATGACCGTTGACACTTTGTCAGTTGATGAGAGATATTCAGATGACTGAGAATTACATAAAATCTCATTTTGGAGTAATCTGATACTAGCCTAGCAGGGTATGCGGACGTTTCATCAAAGGACGATCGCTAACGGACTGTTCGTCAAGGACTATTAGTTAAGTTTAAGGTTAGGGTTAGGGTTAGGTTTAGGGTTAGTGTTAGGGTTAAGGTTAGAGTTAGAGTTAGGGTTATTGTTAGGGATAGAGTTAGAGACTATCAAATTCGTCCGTTATAAGAATAGTCCTTGACGAACAGTCCGTTGACGAATCGTGCTTTGACGAATCGACCTATAACCCCTTGCAGAAATATATTCTCATGCAATAGTTATTTCAAATATGATTTATAATCATTTTTGCATTTTTTTTCGGATCAAATAATCGCAATAGAATTTTCATGTCGGCCTATTATGAATACATAATTATTCAGATATTTGACACGATTTAGGAAAAACATATTGTAAAGCCAATGCTGTGATCTTTGATCAAACTAGCAGTAATTTATTTACTAAATATAGGTAAATAATTTACTAAATATAGATAACTAAATAGGTTAGTGTAAATTTCTCAAAGCTTCTACTGCTATATCATCTGTTTTCTTGCTACATTTATAAATGTGATCCTTTTATTATATTTCGACTACACCATTTATCACTTTTCCACAGCGATAAGTTTAATGCGACTTGCACGCGTGTCGGTGCATTAGATATTTTGTTATCAATTTGACATTGCATAGATTTTTAGATGCTTCGCGCCTATTTTTAGGTATTTTACGTTGATTTGATGTCTATCTATATTAAATGATACATAAAATATATTACAAGCGAGAATCGTAAAGTTTGAAAGAAAAAAATCACATTTTGATAAACTGAATTGTACATTTTATAGGAACACGCAATCGCGAATTTTAAGCATATAACACATGAAAATGGTCAAAATATCTAATATTAGCCTACTAAAAGAATTGCAGTACCCAAATGTTAACAAAATTATCTAGTTAGTCTATTTAAAAGGATTAGAAGATATTTTACTCTGCAGTATGCTATAATAATAATTAAATCAAAATAATCTAATTAAAACAATAAGTGATCAATTGGATACTTAAGTTTTAGTCGTACAATATTAGATATCCATAATTTTCATTATATTGCTTCTGAAATATTTATCTAAAAACTATATATAGCTATCAACTGAGCGTTTTGTTCTGCCACAATGCAATATATTTTTTTAAATGTAATGTTATTCGTTAATAAAAGAAAAAAAGAGCATATTTTTTACTGAAAAAATACGCTCACTAGTCCATCTCACATACAATACTAACTACAAAATAATCTGATTGTTTCTCTATCTATTTTAGGGAGAAATAGAGATCAAAGATTTCGACAAATCATACGTTCGTATCGAAATAGAAAAGCTGGGATCGTCAGAGGCTCAGACTGAATCGATAACCGTCAATCAAACTTTGTTCGATGTTGGACACGGGGCCATATTTGTCTTGCAATTGGTGAGAACTTATTGATGACTGCAGAGTACTCGACACATATGAAGACTTAAGCAATTAACATTAATATTTTGTTTTTATATGGTTTTAATTGCAGATTTATAGTGTTTCTATACTTCATTGTTTTATGTATAATGTGCATGGTATTATAATAGCAATGATTTTATTTGTTTTTACGCAGTGAAGGGATATTACTAGTGTCTTTTGACCGAATAGTCATGGATCTGATTTGCTGCTGGCTTATCTAATGTTATTATAAAATTGATCAGTTTCTGAAATACATAAATAATTAAATAAATGTATTAAAAGTATGAAGCGGAATAGTCAAATTAATAATTTTCAATTAATTTCAGTTTATATGAAGACAAGGAACAATTTATTAAGCTATGAATCAATCAGATTTTACAAATTGCAATATGACGATATTTAAGATTTCCTCTGTTAGACTTGTGTAAAAATTTTACTCATTTATGTCTTATACTAAGGGTATTTCATTTTAAAAAAAAAACTATACATGTATAAAATAAACAAAACTTATAGGTTTTAAATACTATAGTATTTAAATGATAAACAACTAAGCCTAAATTATCTGAAAAGTAAATCTATTCTAGTAATCTTGAACATTCAGCAATTTGAAAACAGTGATCTCAAATCATTTTCTTGTGGTGTAACTCATAGAATCCTAATTACTTCAAACTAACAATCACATTCAACTGTATCGATATATTAATTATACATTTCATTATGCTATTGATATCCGCTTAATTATTTTTGTCACATTAAAATAACAATTTTCAATAATAACAATGTTTTTCGGGTTTACCTTTTTTCACTCATTTCTGTTACTATACAACAGGATTACGTCCCGCGACCTAAACGCAAGATGACTATGATAGTCAGTCTAAGTATCGGTGGCTGCTCTATCCTTGCACTAGCGTCCCTTATTCTCTGCTGCTATCATAAAAAAGCCTCGGGATCAGAAAATCTCTCCCCGACACACGTAGACGGAATACCAAACGGTCTGTCGTCAGATATACATCAATAGAGTTTCATTGTTAATTATAATAATGTTCGACTGCTTTTAGCTAAAGAGATTGAATGTCAATGAACTTGAAAATATTATTATTGAGATGTGATTCTATTTGATGTTTTTGCAAATATTATTTTATAATTTTACTGATTCTGCGCTTTTGATAGGTATAGTAATGTATAAATATAGTAATAATAAATATCTTAAAAGCATGAAAATATTAAACTTTTAATATCATTGGATATGTATAGTGGTATCGACTTATTTTTCTTTCAATGCTACTGTGTAACAAATAAGATTCCCAACTTGCATTAAACGCACTAAAATATATAAAATATAAAGTTGTAATATATAAGTATATAATATAAAATATGTAATATATAAGTATATAATATTAAAGTAGGCTATATAATATATAGTTATAATTTTCAGATACTACGAAAATCTTTTAGAAATATTTGAAATAATTATAACTGTAATTTAGTTGGAAATGATAGAGGGGAAGCTGACGCTGCCAGCGACATTGATGACATAACGCAGGTAGGAATTAATTGAAACTTTATTTAATATTTTATACTTTACAAAACTATTTTTCTTCAATATTATATGAGTTTTACTGAGTGTACTGTAATGTGATTTTTGAAGATTTCTGATCCTAATTGTTTGATTTTTCAGACAATATTTTTGGCGTTTCTATTAAATATTTCTTTTTTTAGGTGTATATTTTGTGTATAATAAAATATGATGATGCGAAATATTACAGCTTATGAGATTATACTGAGTTATTTCCATTGATAATATGTACATTTCAATTTTCAGGTAATAATTATTTTTATTCTATATTTCTTATCACTCCCTGTTGGAATAAAATATGAATTTTTCAAACCTGTATTTTGTTCGTAAATTGAAATCTGGAATGCATATTTTATAGTTTTCTTTAAGTCAGAATTTGGCTGTATTTGGTTGTATTATTTTGACAATCAATCCAGTGCAACGCAATAATTTGTATCTTCTGAAATAATAATGAAAACATAAAAGAGACATATTTTATGACACTGTGAGAAGATTTGGGATATGTTGTAGATCCTATTTAGTAATATTATATTTAGAATTCCAAATTGCATCTGTTTAAATATATAATCTAATGAAAGCACAGAAATTTTATAATTGTATATATAAATAAGCTTACATAATGTGTGCTCATTAATAAAATCTATAATTATATCTAATATAATAATTGGCTAAGTTCGTCTGTTTGTAACTCGATAGAAGATAGATCCAAGGGTTCTTAAAGGTACCACAATTGAATCAAAGGTACTCAAATTGGATGAAATATTCGTTATATAGTGGAAATATTGAAATATAGTTGATAGTTGATAATAAACTGATTTTTCAGATTTAAACATATGTGGGTTTTTTTATGCCTGTCGTCTGACAGGCTTTGCTGCTAGTTAAATATATATATTTGACAACTGAATTTCGGCGTATACAATTTAGATATTAGCTTTATTACAAACTTAGTTTTAATGCAATATATCGCACATATAGTTTACACATATTTAACTATATAGCCTACATGTCGTGACCCGTCAAAACGGACCAAACAAAACGGCCCAAACAAAACGGCCCAAACAAAACAAATCCATTTGTTAATTTTTAGAGTTAGTGTTTGAGTTAAGGTACGGGTTAGGATTGGAGTTCTGCTCTAATTTTCTTACAAAAATCAAATTATCTCTTCTCTACTCTATATAAGTAAGATATATCATCTCACTGAATTAACTGAGCATCATATTTCTCTCTCTAGTACAAAACACGGATAACTACAAATCAAAGCTAATTAATGACTCCGCATTTAGTCCGCGATACATGGACTTGGGACACGTACGTGAAATCTTGCGTCCCCGCAAGACGTTGCATCGCCGTAAGATGTTTCGTCTTCATTATCACACTCACGCTTCATATTCGTTGCGCCATCTACGTTTATCCGACTTTTTAGCGAATCAATATCGATGACAAAGTATTGGTTTATTCTCTTTCCGGTCATGCGAACCTCTTTATGGTCCGCAAACTCGCGCAAGCGTACGCGACGGGTTCATGCATTATTCATGGATCGTGGTCCAAGTGTAATCTAACGATCGATACGTGTCGGTGTGGTTTATTTACATAGGGGTTAAGACGCCGAGGATATTTCTCGCATGTGATACCGTTTACCTTCAAGCTTCGCGTCTTTTTTGACATTTGGGAAATTATTTTACGTTTGTTTTCCGAATGCGGCCGATATTGATGTGTCATTCGTTAGAAAATGATTGACTCGAATACTGCTTTGAATTAGTTTGTTATATTTCTATGCATATAGTTAAAATTGATGCGAATTTTTCACTTATTTCTGAAGTTTTCAATATTAAATTTCAGATTTTCGATTATAATTATCGATTAGTGTTCTTTTTGTATTAACTTATAATGCATTAAGCATTATTTTAGTTGTGATAGTGACATTTACTATTTATGTTTTACATTGTATTCATTTAAATCAATTGCTTAAAACAATATATCACAACATCAATGCTATTACGCTTCGCGTAGCAAACATATATTATAATTCTTTTTAAAAAATCATATTTGATCTTTGCTAATTTTTTTAATGTTGGCTACTTGTTTTTATATTGCTTTTATTTTGTTTTACTTTATTTTTATTTTATTTACTTGTTTTTCATTGCGGATTCTTTGTGAAAAAATTGCATTAAAGAATAATTTAATTTGATATTCTCATACGAAAATAAGAGACATTGTCATAGAGATTAAAAATAAGTGACACGCTCATATAGGCTACTACTTACTGAGTAAAGTTTTTTATGATATATAAATGACTACAGTTTCTCGATCAATGTTTGTACTTTTAAAAGTCTAGTGCAACGATACTGAATAATTTGTGAATCTATCGAAATATAACTAAGAATGTATGTAAAAAGTAAATTCTACATTGTATGTTGCGCTTAGGCTAAAGCGTATAAATACTTACATATTGTAAATAACTGTAGCCTACATTGCAATTCGTGTAATTTGCATAAATGCAAACGTGCAAGGTCAAATATTACCGAAATATCTAGCAGATGTTGAATTTTATTTAAACAAGCATCTTGGTGTCAATAAATGCGCATTGAGCTGCGGCTTTGTCAAATTTTTGACGAAAAGGTTCTTATCCTGCTTGCAAACCGTCGAAAAAATGTCAATGTTAATACTTCGCTTGATAGGCTCTCGACGTGTTCAAAGCATTGCTAAAGAGATCGATAGTAATCTGCAGAAACGGATACTTGATAACAATTTCTATGATTTTAATGATTTTGTCAACTTTAAATATAACGCGGTAAGAAGTGGTGGTGATCTATAAGTTTCTTTTAAATTATAATTTATAAAGATTAATTGTTATTAATTCGATAAAATATTACTATGATTGCGCTTGCCATTGTTTATTATTGCGTATCAAATCAAATCAAAATCTTTTATTGTCGTAAAATGTAAAAACATATAATATAGAAATAAAAAAAACGACAAAACGAATTCGTAGCCGAAACACTACCACTAGCCCGGTATTATAAAACAAATTACACATACGATAGAATACATTTTTGAATAAAATATAATACATTAAAATACAATATACAATATATTACTAAAAATGAAATCAAATTTAAAAATAAGTTTTTAAATTTTAATTTTAAAACAAGTTTAAAATTAAAAAATTTTAAATTTTAAATCCAAGCACTAAATGACTTAATACATTTTCACACAATAAAAGTCGTTTGAAAGGGCAACACTATCTGCTGAACAGTGTACTTCTTGTAATTTGTTCCAAATTTTATTGTTCTATTTGCAAAAAATGCAGTCTAGTATTTAGTCTAGAAGGGAGGTTTAGTAGTCTACAAGACTGCTGGTGACTGAATTAGTTTTTAATTGAATTGAATCACCCAAGTCAATAAAAATTAGTTTAACATTATTTCTGTAACATTTATATCATAAATGTTACAGAAATTATATAGTTATATAGCGTCAATGTATATTCTCTTCAATCTAATATAAAAAACGTAAACAATGTACACTTGTATTGACAATATTCAACAAGTTTTCAAAATACTTCTACTTCTTTATATATTCCAATAACTGTATGAAATAGAATTGATTTGAGAATCTCTTCACCACTATCTTCGTATTGCTTGCAATCAGAAATTTCATTATGATGATCGTAGAATTTCTGCAGACAATCAACAAAGTTTTCTGAACAACGCATTTTGATATAGAGAGCAAAATGCACAGGACATACACCCAAACAAACTGATCTTTGTCTTCCTTCACTTAAAACATACGAAAACAGAGAGCAGAATCCCAGATAAGCTTGAATTTCTTCATCGTAAATTGCTGTAAATTGAGTTGAGATCATGACGCGAAAGCACTCTGTAGCGAAGATAAGATTGCCAACAGATTGTTTGTAAACTAGAATCATTTCATCGCATGTCTTCATCGCTGCATCGAGATCAGCCTTAGTTACATAGTAAAGGTTGGCAAGATAAGCCTTGGCTATGAACCACGATACGTTGACTGTTGGACTTCTACCAAGCCAATATTTAAAATAATCATCGGACGTTTGTTTCGGTGTGCCTTCTCCGACTTGGAATGAGCGATGCGCTATTAAATGAGTTGCATTTTCACATAGAATTGACTCCTGGAGTCTAAGCGAAATATGTTTGACGCTAGTTTCATCTTCTTTTCTTTTGTAGAGCAAAGATTTCTGATCAAAAATGTTTTGATGTTTTTGGATTGACACATTTTTGTCATCATTTAGCAAAGAAGATATTGTAATGGGAAGAGTTAGAGCACGATCGTATCCAACGTGCAATGTATCGCGATGTTGAATGAAATAGCCAATTTTTCCACAAAAAGTTTCACCGTTGTAAACCATATCCGTTGTCTGATACAGACTTGCAGCGATTTGAAGATGTTGCTCTACTTTATTCCATAAATATCTACTGTGAGTGTTGACTTGTGTGTTAGACCGACACAACATTCTTTGTAGATGAATTCCTTTATAAATATCAGATAGTTGTCCTTCTAGAGCATTTCGTAAACAAGATGGAATAGTCGAAAACAAGTTTTCAAACGTATCTTTAGAGTTATCAACCCTATCATAAATGAGAAAACTTTCGTGAACCCATTTTGCCATATCAACTACTTCCAGCTTACTGTCCCAGTAATACTGATCGACTATGCTGCTAATTATAATACGACAAAGGTGAGCGTTACTTTGCCTATACAAAGTCTCGCATATGGCTTTTATGCAGGCTGCACGATCATTTTCATTCAGATGATCCGTCATGTTGTTACTTGGTACGAAATAGTTTGGGACTCCATATCTCATCCAAGCTGCAAGTCCAACAAGAAGAACTCGTATGGAATTGATCAAATTACATTCCTCCCAAAATTCTGCCGGTTTCGTCTCGCACGCCCATAACATCAAAGTTTTCATGTAGTAGCTGCACAGAACACTATTTACCAACTTGCCATCTTTCATTTTTAACAGTATGCGAAACGCTCGAAAAGTAATTTTCTGATTTCTCGTCCAGTTGTTAATGATGATCCGCTCTGCCATTGAAAATGAAATGCGCCATTCGTACTCTTTTTCTTTCCCTTCCGTTAGTTTATGAGCGACTGGGACAAAATCGCATCCGTACCTTAATGCTTCTTGTATTGTCTGTCTTGTTGGACTTCCGTATAAACGTCTTCTTGTAATCCATTCACTGGCTTCATAGGGCCAGTAAGGATTATGAATCGCCCCGTGTACCATTTCCATATATGCGTTGGTAATTGCATAAGTTTTGTCCGAATTGTTTGGTTTCAGTTCGCCCATACTGAATCTGTTAGTTGGCCCGTGAGGATCAGACTCAATTGTATCATTAACATCTCGAAAGACATGTGATAGTTGATTGCTGACAGCTTTGTTTGTCTTTTCATCTACAAGTATATAGTAGCCTGGATGCGCTCTATGTTTTCGACCATGTTTAACTGCTTTGAACTCCGAATAAATTCTAAGGACATCTCTCCTGTACGATTTAGGAATTTTTTGTTGTCTGGAAAAGGCGTATTTATTTGTGAGATAAATAGTCATGTCTAGATCAGCTCCCGTGAGATCAATTTGATATACAGTGTAAATAGAGGAAGTTACCTTGTTGTCAATTGAACTTCCGGTCTGATGACGTCGTTTAGTTTTATACTGAGCGTGATTAAGATTAAGTCGATAGAATTCTTCAATTCCATCATTATTCTGGCTAATATCCATTTCATGTAACTCTTTTACGTTCATTTATGTACAGAAGTTAAATTCCACGATAAACAACAACAACCAGTGTGAAACGATAATATATTGTTTTCTTTGCAAGCGAAGAAAAAATATTCAAGCGATTCAAACGATAAACAGAAAAGAATATCAGTTCTAAATAAACATCATTTAATTTTGATTCGTATTGTCAATAGTATATGTAACTACTCAACTTTCGAAAATTAAAAATTCGTTATAATATACCTTCTCTATCTTTGACTAGCAAAAAAGTGTACAGGCATACAGGTCTAATAATTTATGTACAGCTGCTTTTTTAGCTGATCTTGCTGCTTTTGTATGGCTTTCATCTATCTGTTAAAATAATGAGCATTCACAGTTTCACTTTCGTATAGCAGGCTTAATTTATATTCAGCTATTTTTCTAGAGCACATTAATGATAATTACATATCGATATTATAATATCGCATTATTTACCTTGAATTTTTAAGTTTGTTCAAGTGAAGCTTCATTTGATCATTTTCATCATTTGATCGTTCTAATTTGGCCTAAAATAAATTTCAAAAAAACATTGTAAAGAAGTCAAACTTTTTTCGGACAACGGATCCGTAGCTCTTACTTCTCCCTCCCCCCCTCCCACCATGATAAAATTGATACATAATTTCAAAATTTTGAACTTTATAAAATATAACATTGTCAGATATTTTACTTGATAATCAAATGTATTTTCAATGGTTTCGGAATCGAAACTTTAGAAGTTCAGTGATTTCTCGTTAATGTATAATCGGATAATAGCATTTTTTGTAAATATTTTAGAATTCATGTATACTTATGAATAATATTAAGATTTCTTCAGAATTTAACATCTTCTGTATCCGTACAATAATTTTTTGATTTTTCAAAACTCGTTGATAAAAAGCACCGGTCTTAGAACCGACAAATCCAGGTTTAAAGTCTCTTGAAACCTTAATTTGCTGCACCTTTTAGTAATATTCTAATTTATCTAGACTATGTCGACATTAAAGTAATTTATACATAAAGATTAAACTTAAATGTCTAATTTATTTTCTTAATTAATTATAAATAAATTTATAACTTAGTTTCTTTTCGTTAGTAAACGTAAATCTTTTCTTTAATTTAAATTTTAAAAGCTGTCATTTAATATTGATCAATTATTATAACTTAGCCCGAATTAGATAAATGATGTAAACTTATATTATATATAAGATATATTTATATAAACTTATTAATATAACTAATTCGGTGCATATCAATATATCACAAAAATGTTTAAAAAATTATATTATAGTTCGTCTTACAAAACTAGCCTTGAAATATTTAATATCAGTAAAAAATTCATAAGATCCTATAATTGTTAAAAATACATCTACTATGATAATATTATGCAATACAATAATGTTTAATGTTCTGTGGCTAAATTTAGTCTTTATTATTAGGGGACGTTTCTGTATAATTCTATAGAGCGTATTATAACGCATATATACGGCTTTATAATGTATTTGAGTAGGCAGATACTTGTAGCGATTCTTTGAAAAATGTAATTTTTGAAACCTCGCAAACTTATCGACTCAATATACTCCTCATACATAGAAATAATTTTTAATTATTAGTGAGATTTCTTATTTCACGAATCCATCTAGTTTAATTTAAAAATCTGTCTCCAGTGAACGTCTAACTGTAGTAAATTACGAGATTAAAAAATGATTCTCAGGATATTCGCATTCTCTAATTGCATTGTAGCTGTGTCTAAATATAGGAAGTCAAAAAATATTTATTAATGAAACTGTTCTTTGAAATATATGTTCTCAGAATTATAATTAGGGTTAGATTGAAGTTAGTGCAAACCAATCTGAATTTTAACCCATTGATTGCGAGAACTATTTTAAAATTGTTTTTAGAAGTGTTATATGTATAAATCACCCAGACATGTGTTCCGGGTGATTTTTATACCTACTATTAATGTTACTATGACAGTGTTTATAATGTAATGTTATGTAATGTTATACAATAATATAATATACAGTATAAGTTTTCAGTAATTCAAATATAGCGAGACTGCACAGTAAAATTGGCAAATACATTTTTTTTGGGTGGGGGGGAGGGGGCTGTCGCCTTTTCATTAAAACTAATAATAATACTTATTAGTTAAAAGCCTGCAGTGCAATTGGGCACTGCAGGCGTTTTTAGCGATTACTCTGTAATAACTACAAAAGCCTGCAACTACTTAATCTGTAATAGTTTCTGCTGGCTTGCTGTAATTAAATGAGTAATCGCGCTTAAACCATACTTAGTGTTTATATAATGCTACTCAACTTTTGGTCTTTTAAATCAATATAGTATATTATGCTACTCACTAAATTGATTCTACGCTTAGTGATAATTGCTAAATAATTGAACATCTTTTATCATAATTATTAATAATTATTAATGAGATATTATAAAATCTAATCTGCAGATAAATCTACGTAACTATTTTAAGAATTTTTTGTAAGTTAAAGTATTATATGAAGTTATTCGCGTATAATTATAAGATACTGTCGCGTATAATTATAAGATACTGAAGTCACCTGTTTCTCTGATTTGTTCACTTTTCATCATATTTATGCTCCAATACATAAAAATAAATGAAAAATTTACTTTACGATTCATTGATTTAAAATTACAACATAATCGGTCTACCGAGTTGAAGTTGTTATAAGAATAGATTTAAGTTCAGAGCCTTTCTAGTTTTTTATGTATCATTGACTAAAAAATAATTATTTGTTAAACATTTGCAACTCTCGTTTCGAATTCATATTTGAGTTGTTTCGATTATAATAATTTTTATCATCAATTTCCATCTACATTACTCGAAAATGCGATCAATTTAACAGTTGAATGTTTGTTTAATTATGAATCATCTAAATAATGCATTAACAAATGAATTTTTAAGCATACCGTATAGCAGCTTATAAAATGAATGGTATTCGATATTTTTAACATATAAATTATGCTATATTGTTTATACTTTCATACTTTCATTCTAATGTCATAATTTCAATATATATATTTTAAAGAAATAACTACATTTAAACCTTATTTACGCCTTTAAACGTTTTATTTAGCGAGAAGTAAAAGATTTTGATATTATTTTATGTATTTATTTAAATTGAGGGGACCAAATTAAGCCTGTGGACTATCTCCCGATATTTAACCAATCCTTGTTGAATCTATGTTTCATTGTTTCTTATTTTTTATAATTGTTTATTTGAATTGTTTATTTATGTATTTTCTTTTCACTATGTTGTTTTACTGCCTTTTGAATCAGTAACAACAGTACTCTGCATAAATATCATCACATAACTCTGAAATAGCTGTTACATTATAAATATTTTCACGCAAAGCGATTATTCTATATTCTCTGCTATAACAACGGAGAGAGCCGATGCAGTATAATAATTCGATTTGATAAAAGCATTTGTTGACCGCCCAAGGCCAGCGCATAGATGTCAAACGAAGCATCAAAGCAAAATTTTGACAAGTCGCTGACAAGATTTCAAATAACCCTCTAAATAAAATTACAAGCTATGATTGGTATTACTTATTTGGGTATAGGGCGAATTCCCCAGAAAGCCACGCTGGTACGTACAATTTCAGTTTAAAGTCAATCTGATGGGGTTAGGATTCGAAATTAGGATTAAGTTTAGGGTTATTTAAGCTTTGAGATTACGGATAGGGTATATATACGGTATAGGACTATCGTTAATGTTTAAGTAGGGTTAGAAATCGGAACTGTGGAGCGAAAATAGATGAAATCATTTTTGACCGAACTCGATATCCCATGCATATTTGTATTGCAGCCTGTGTGTTGCAAAGATCATTTTTTTTTAAATAATGTAATTATGTTTAAATTATGGCTATTACATCAAAGTATACGATGGTTTATTAATGTTGTAATAAAGTCAACTAATCTATTCAATAAGAGGAACCGGGTTCAAGTAGTGATAATCCCTGCTTATATATTAATTGCTGCATTTATAGTTTCTTCAATGAACAACTGCTTAATTTGCCGGCCTTATATTTATTAATACAATACAATTATTAGATCATATTAATAAATGAATAAGCTATTTTAAATAAGGGATTTGTGTAACTTTGTCATTGTGTAGGCCCTATACTGTATGCTTTGCAATGCTGCTAAATTAATTCCATTCAAATAATGCAACGAGATATATTATAGAATTCATTATTTACATTCTTTAATTACAAAATAATTACATGTAATATATTTTTTATTATACTGGTCATCATATTTTTATGAATCTTTCATGTTGTTATATAGTAACAACTATTCTCATTCACATTAATTATATCATCACAATACATTGGATTTCTGAATTGTAATTAATATCTATTTCATATAATTAGTAAACTAAGCGTAGAAAATGTTGAAAATTAAAATAAATAGCCAAACAATCTTTATCGATGATCTAATTATATTTATTCACCATAAAGCTTTATTACTACCCACGGCGTCCCCGCTTCGAAACGATAAACAAGAATTAATCTAAGCGTTGACCGATTAGAGCAATTTACAGACGTCCGCTTGCAACATACCGAGAAAACAACATGGCGAAAAAGAACAATGTAAAATGTCGACCAAATTGCTACCGATAAAAAAGCACCACACGCAGAAATGACGGAGAATCGGATATACGTGAAAGCATAGCATGGAACAGTAAACCAGTGGTCGGTTAAGTGCCGCGACCATTCATCAGTTTCCTCCGTGAACCGCCATTACCGCCGCCATTACTGCCGCCATGATTGTAGTATGTTTGTCATGCTGGCGTGTTGGGCATTTGAAAGTCGTGCAACGAATCGTAAGATAAGAAACTTTTGTCGGTAATAATTTTTTCAACCAATTAGAGTCTTATTGGTTGAAAAACCAATAAGACGGTTAAGCTTCCCAGTTTATCAACTGGGAAGCTTAACCGTCGAACAGAATAATGGTTGTATCTGTTATAAACTGTAAATGTTGTTAAGAAAATGTAACTTTTTAATGATTTTTTTTTGTTTCATGAAACTGCCTTGTCCATTTAGTGCCATAACAGAGATAGTAGATCTATAATATCCTGATAGTAATATCGTGTTAATCAGTTAATACGACAACTAAAATACATTATTCAATAATTTCAAATATCACTGCAGTCATACTAGTCGAGAATCGTTAGATAAGTGGTTAGAATTCTGTACTCGAACCTAAGGGTCCAAGGTCGAATCCCGGAGAGCTCACACATTTCCCAACTTGCTTCATCCTTTAGTATGGCGCTTCAATTGATAGCTAATTCTGAAACATCGTGCATACACTGTTTTCGATAACCCTTAACTTAATCTTAACCTAACCTACGGTATGATATAGTGTTTCTGTAGCCGATTTTTTGCTCTCTAATCTAACCATTATGCTATTGCGAGCAGTCTTTATTTTTGTTTAAAATTATTTTCATAACACTATAATCATAGATATTTTTCAGTATTTCAATGTTTCTGCCTTTAATTTTCACCAGTTTCTTTCTACTCGCCTTTCAACAAATCGATTTCTTATTTCCTGTCGGTATGCATTTCACATTTTTTGCCTTTTATTCTATTAAAATATATTATTTTCCTTTTTTCGGATATTCTGTTACTTTCTGCTCAGCTATTATATGATTGAAAGTTATTGTCATTCGAACTTTGATCCATTAATGTTGTGATCTCATTTTGTGCGCTTTTCGTTGATCGATTGACGTTTATATTATTATTAATTATATATTTATTTTTACACGAATAGAAATATGATGAAATGCATTTTATTAAATAACATGCACATTTGTTGTACTATTTGAATTTATCAATTGCACTTTTTTATTTCATTACATTATGGAAATTTCCTTATACAGTTTTGTTGCAGTTTTCGAAACCCTAACTTGTACACTTCCGGTTTTCTTAATCACTGGGGAATTAGTTTCTTTCTGCGTAAATCACTTTATCTAATATCTGCCATTTATCATGAATTTCTCGTTATACGCTTTCTAGACTAGTCACACCCACTTCTGTACCATCATTATTCACGATTTGTAAGATAAATTTACGTCTATAAATTTTACTCACATTTCATTCATGATCATGATAACATTAGAATTATAAATAATATGCATGCCTTTTCAAGTTTAATAACAAAAAGTTAATATATTGAAAAGCACAAGAACATAGTTATTTTAGTATTAAATATATGCTAGTTTTATGTAAGTTCAATTCTGCTGAAAAGATATTCAATAATAAAGTTATAAGTTTATTTATTTTTGCACATACACTAATGTAATTACTACATATGAATAATTATCGAAGCAAAATGTTAATATGAAAGTCTTACGTCTGTTTAACCGCAAACGATAATGTCGCAAACGTCAAAGTGGTTAAACATTAGGTTTCGGAATCGAAATGTAACAGGTTTTAGTCTCAGTGGCTTAAAACATTTCTAAACATTTCAATATTCTCGCTATATTCTTCAGCATTCGCTTAATACGACAAGTCGTAATTTTTAAACAATAAGCTTAATCTTAAAATCATTAAAATTTGTTCAATAAAATCTAATATATCACCTATACAATATTTCACTTGCATTTACAAATTCATTTGTTTAATTCGTCTTTATTAAAAGTCTTAAATTAAGCCATTATCATTCTTATGTTTTTGCCTTAAAATCCCCAAAAAGAACAAACGATGGCAAGCTATTAGCCATTGGAATCAATCGATCATTAGATTGATTGCTCCGCCAATCAGTTCATGGATCAATCATCCTCCAATCCTCCCACCGTGCAACTCTATCATCTTCCGCCGTCGTTCCAGTCTCGACCGGTTATTCTTACACTGACCGGTCGTCTTGCTTTTTCAATTACATTGCAGAGATACTACAAATCAATCAATACGAAAACTTCTGTAGAAATAGAAAGTTTTTATGAGGAAAAATATGCGAGGTATTTAGGTTTGGCTTTTGAATATATTTGACAATGAATCGATGTATATTATTTTACTAAATAACAGAAATCGAAACGTGAGATTAATTTTATTGTCTTCATTGCCTTATTTTCAATAAATACTGTACTTAATGTTATATATTTAACAATTTGCAAATCATGTTAAAGATAATATTTATAATTAATCATGCTGCGTTAATTATATATAGTAGGCTATGCATTTAAACAATGGGCTTAGTAGATAGTCTTAAGATAATGTTTACATAATATAAGCATTGACCTAGTCTATAGATGAATTAGTTTAATGGATTATCTAGAAATCAAAATAAATAAAGGTTATAACATAAATGAATGGCATTTTCTAAAAATGTATCAATGTACAATCTATTGATGTCTATTGAATATTGATGTAGCCTACCCTAAATGTACAAAACTGTTACTGTTAAATAAGTCACTCTTCTAATTTGATTTTTATTCATTTATTTCAGTCAAAATCTCGCTACTTCTTAACAAGCCGTACAAAATGCGCATAAATATCAAAACTAATATAATACTGAATGTTCATAAACAGCGTTGTGGCCAGGATTATGAATAGATTATGACTATCGCTCATCTGAGCGACCAGCATGATCGATGATCAATCAAGTTCTATACATTACTTCATGCTGTTGTTACAGCGAGGCTATTTTTGCGGCTATAGTCAACCGCTATATAAACAACGCGATTTGAATTATGCGGCTATTGGAAATTTATAGTGTACAATTCGATAAAATATTCCGATTGTTTCAAAGCTTTTTACTTAGTCTTCTCGCGATGCGAATAGTTTATACCTTGGCAAATTATTTGTATGATAAATTCGGGCATATAAATGATAAAAATGTGTCTTTAAATTGATATATTTTGTTTCAAAACTAATTTATGATTTCATATTTATCTATATAATTAATGAATACACATTAAGTTAAAAGTTTGAACAAGTAAAGCAATTAAAAGTTTCCGATTATTTTTTGTCCGATTGTCCGAAAGTTATCGATTTGTTTTCCGATTTACGATTTAATTCCAGTTTTGTAAATTTAGGTACCTTGTCTATTTTATCAATTTCCACTTATATATAATCACTCTGAAAATAAAAACCAATGCATCTTCTATTTTATAATATTATGCAATTTATACTAAATACATACTCTGCATTTTTCATGATTTTCCTTATGTTCATTTTGATGATTTTCTTTACATTTATTTCGATGATTTTCCTTGTATTAGACATTAAACCTAATACAGGTCGCAGACTTACAAAACCATACTCAAACATACTCATTTGCTTTCTGCAAACTGCTGTTTATGTTTCAAATCCCAGGGCGAGTCTCGATACTCTCTGGTCACCACGAGTCAAATTTCTTCCTGTTTCGTCTAATGATCCGCGTGTATTTCTTCACGGTCCGCCTCGCTCCGCCATTACTGTTGGATCTAATTTGCATGGATTTTAGTCAGTCATTTCCTCGTTGTAGAATATCGCGCGTGATCCATGACTTTAGTTAGTCGCTCGGTAACTGCTTGCGAATTCCGTTCGTACGTCCAGCTCGATCATCTGTTATCGTTAGGTGACAATTCGGATGGTTGGAGTATTAATTTGGTTAATTTATTCACTGCGTGTGTGTGTTTGGCGATGAACTCTTGTTTGATAATTTGTTAAGCAGGCTAGGAGTGATTGCAGTGTTATTTATCGTTGATTCAAAAGAGTCAGGAATTTTATAATAGTGTAGTTTTTTTGCGGTGATAACAGTTTTATAGGAAGATTTACTTATAGTAGTTATAAATGTTAAAAATTCTTGATTTCACTTCAAAAATTATAGTTTCTTTTGAAGCTTTTGAAAAATGTATGTGTATTAATAAAACTTTTAAGAGTCTTAGTGTTGAACCATGTCATAAGTTTTCTGCGTATTGTGCATCAATATTCTTATTTTGCTGTGAGCGACAAAATATTATGTTAAAAATACGTGATAAATCTAGACTTTACAATATCTTGCTTAGACTTAAAATGAATGAGTAAAATTTTGAAAAGACAAAATGGTGAAAATGTAATCAAAGTTTTTAGCTGATCATCGCATAAGCTTTTAGATATTTGTAAAGGGGGATAAAAGCCCCGATGCCCCTCCCCGTCATCGCCGTGTCGCAAGTCTTATCACTGAAATGCAGGGCATGCGCATAATTTTCTACGATTCTGCATCAGCAAGCTAAGCTTCAATATACCGAAGACTGCTAAAATTATTATGACACTGGTGTAATATATTATATTTTATTGATCTGTTATCATGAATGTTAAATATTGAAATAAACATATATTTCTTCAAGAGTAAAACAATAAAAATGTTAAGTAATTTTTTGATATCCCCATTATGGGGCTCTATAGTAAAATTGTTTTAATATGGGGAGGCGGGGGTATATTATATAGCTTTGATCGCTATATTTGCTGTAAGCTATTGCTATATTAGATAATTTACAGTTACTTTGATACTCAATATCATCTATAATCTCAAAACTTCACAGGTTACCATGCGAAAATCACTCTTCTAGAAGTTAGTAATGATCATTATACGAGAGATTATACGTTTTTTTATTGTTTATAAAAAAGAATCAGTCAAGTTTACTGTTTTCTATTGTTTTTCTTGCTGGCCTATTGCTGATACTTTAATTTTAATTTTTAAAAATAGGTAATGCCCCTGACATGTTTTTATTGCATAATATTATATTCATATTTCTACTTAAATCAGCGATTATTCAGAAGCACTATTTGTTGAGGTATCTCGTGTACTGTTAAATCAAATTTTTCGATATAATTTCCATTGAAAACATAAACTTCGCGTAATATATAATTGCAGATATTGTTTTAGTCAAAAGTTTATTATTTTTTAAACAATTAATTTTCACGCAATTAATTTCACTACAGTTTTAATTTTAATTCAAGCATTATGATCAGTCGATATATTGAAAAACGATTTTTCAGTATATCGACCTTTCACACATATTTCCAATGCATGTGCTTTTCACATCTATTTCGAATAATATATATTTCGCACATTTTTCCAATGAATATATTTTTCAGACGTATTTTCAATGCATGTATTTTTCGTACACATTTCCAATACATATATTTTCGCACATATTTTCAATGCATATATTTTTTACATATATTTCCAATGCATATATTTCTCGTACACATATTTCCAATGCATATATCTTTCGCATAAATTTCCCATCCAGCAGCACTGTTGTTCGGACAAATTGTAACCTCGTACATCTTGGACTTGTTTCGGCTTAGTTGATCCACTGAAGCGAGAATCATTTCTCACGGATCTCTTCTATGCGGATCTTAGAAAGTTAACGTCCAGTGGTCAGCCAGGAGCGATAGATACAACGTAAGACGTGCCGCGTCGTTTGTCATGGAAGCGAGGAAAAGATTTTGGATAGAGGAGGTGAATTTACGCGTACTTTTGAGAAAAAATTACTTGTAAAAATTGTGATTTTATAGAACTAAGGGACAATTAGAGGACAATTAGAATTTTTTAAGGGAGAGAGACAGAAAAATGAATCAAAACAAATCTTGATTATATTTTTAAGTTCTGTCATGCAAGCGAAGAAAAGATTTTAAATAGAGGAGGATGAATTTACGCATACAATTCAATATGCGTAAATTCATCCTCCTCTGTTTATTATTTATATATTTCTCTGATTATTGTTTATATTTATTGTTTTAAATATAAACAATAATCAAGAATTGTTTATATTTAAAATATAAACAATTCTTGATTATATTTTAAAATTAAATTGATGCGGGACTTTAAGAAAAATGAATTCAATATAAATTCAATACACAGTTTCTCTCATTAGGTTGATAGTATAGGGGTGGGGGAGGGGAGTGAAAGCGCTTTCTTTTTTACTCGACGTTATAGAGGCTAGGGGAAGGTATGTAGTGCGCTTTTGAACTTTTTGGAGCGGAAAAATGGTGATTTTAAAGGGGGGGGGGGGGTGTATAGGTGTATCTCTATTGCTTAAAATTCATTCACTCTTTTACATTGTATCGGTTTTTTCTCTGGTCATTTTTAATGAATAATTATACGCTCAGAAAATTCGAATGGTCGAGAAAAATAATCGGTTATTTTTTGAAAGGTGCACCGCTGTAAAAAATACGGTTAAGGATTTCAAACCGTCATAAGAATAACTCGATTAAAAATCAAAGTTAACCTTCATCGAATAGCGGAGATTTTTTTTATAATTGTTACACATTGAATAACCATAATTTATTAGAATCACAAACCTTTATTTTTTACTCGTTTTAATTATTGAATTTTGTTTCATTTAATTTATTTGATTGACTTTACTGATTTTATCCGCATTATCGTTTCTTAAACCGCATTATCGCGATACATTATATTTGGTTTTATCTAAAGACAATTATTACGTAAACAATCTAAATAACCCTCTTCTTACTTGTATCAAAATGAAAATATTGTATTTTCTGCTCTGAATTCCATACTTTTTTCAAATAATAACAATTATTATCTACTATCCCATTCACAAATTATATTACGACATGTTAGAGTATTAACTCTCTCTCTCTCCGCAAATTGCATTTTAGAATATAATCTCCCCAGCGTCTACCACATCTGACTAAATCGCGCCTGATCCCCTCTAATGCGGTCTCACTACGTTGAGATGGATAGGTGGATCTGCTAGTAGGTTAGCTGCGCGCTAGAGCGAGAAATGTTGCGGGATTTAGGCGTCTTCCGATTAACAACACTAGCATCTTGCGGTGACAAACGACTAGGCGCGACGCGGCGTTTTACGCGCCGCAACTGCGGCGTTATTAATGTCATCGATCTAAGAACAGCGACTCTAGAAGCCAGTGTCGACGATATGATAGACTGAATCATAAATATGATGGAACAATATGAGAATCTTTAGCTTTATAAAACGACATTGTGCTCGTGAATGGAGCATACAATGCTTTCACTACAATGAATCTAAAAAGTATAATAATATCTCGATAGGCTTGATAGTAATTATTATAAATTCAACTTTTGATGAAATTAAGTGACTAAAAAGATCCATAGTACTTTTTACCGAGAGGATTAGTATGCTTGATCAATGCAATAGCGAATATAAACGATCAACAAAGATCACAGATCGTGCAAAAATAGTATGAAACACCTCGTCAAAGTGATATCACGCGCAAACATTAGTTTTACATTTGTGTATTGTTGATTTTAAAACATTTGAATGTCCTCTGATTGAGATTATTTAACTTTGAATCGATTGATTGGTGTGAATATGAAAATACTTATCTAAATTCTATGAATTATTTGATCATTTTGTTATGTTTTAAATTATAATTATTTCAATAAACTTTTATAAAATTCTGTTCTGGCGTGCAAGTAAAAACGCAACTATCAACTAAAAGACGATGTCATCGACGTCGTCCTTCGACGGTAAAACAGACGTTACACTTTTATTTATTATTGATATCTATTACCTTCGTTCTGTTACATTAAAAGGATTTAATTCGTAAAAAAATTATAAAATAATATAATTAGAATTAAATAAAATTACATTTTTCTTATTAATTAATTGCGAATGTAATATTGTCAGAGAAATTACTCAAAAGTTACGATTCAATAAACTGTTGTATACTGAGACTCAAACCCGAAGCCTTAGCTTTCTAATCAGACTCTAACCACTTCTCTTGCTTGCACGTACTCTTTATAACACAGCTAGCGTTTTAGACATACTCTACTAAAATTCAAATATAAATTGTTTTTCTTTTTTTGACAATGTTGATCCTGTCAACATTGTCAATTTTCTCCATAAAACACTTTTATACAATAAATTTTAGTTTTTATTCAAGTTATAATTTGTATTGTTTTTATCCGCATTTTGACTATAACTCTTTTACACAGTTATTTTATATTTTAACTGTGTATTTTAAACTACATATTTATATTGTATTTTAACTAATTTTGACTGTATGTTTTTAACAAATATTGATTTTATGTATTATCCGTTTTGTTTTATTTATACTTTGTATTTTAAACTTTAAACTTTAATTTCTGGCACTAAATAGCCTTTTTGTGCTGACGTGTCGTTAAACAACAAACAAACAAATAAAATAATTTTTTTAAAAACAATACACTTTATATTAGTTAATATCATTGACTAATAACATATTAGTCAATGACAATATTGACATTGTTGCAAATAGGTAAAATAGACTAAATTTGAATAAACTGGTGTTTAAATATGTGTATATCAAATCAGTGGCGTAGACAGGAATTGACTAAGTGTCAACCATAATTTGGAATATTAACTTTAACTTATTTTTTTAGGTTATCACTCAATCTTTTTCTCTAATTTCATGTATTTGGTCGCTGCATACAGGTATCTAACGACAAAAAACTTTACTACATGGTCACAAGGGGGTAAAGTTTTTTGTCGTTGTCATATTAAAATACTTTTGTGAAGGTATTAAAGTTGCAGAAAGTGCATGATTTGACCAAAGATGTCAAATCAGAAGCTTTTATAATCTTATTACGCCTAGTACTACTAATCATCGAGTCAACAAATAATCGACAATATTGTAATCTAAATCACTCATGTCATGACAGCTCCATTCATCAACATACGTGACTTTCACATTCTTAATGATTTCGAGAAAAGCAATTAATAGCAAAATTCAAGAAAACGGCACGAAACACTTTTTATATTAATGCATTATTATATTTTATTTGTGTTCGCTTCTAAATCTGTATTTTATTAATTAATTACTTTGTTTATTTTAATACATGAAACAGTAATTTGAGAAATTTCCCTCCATGTAATTTTTTCTTTCACTTTCTATATTTCTAAATATTAATCCTTATTATTACCTTAATATTAACCCTAATCATATCCCCATCCAAACCAAACTAAAATCTTAGACTAAATTTATCGTGAACTATTAATCACTGTTGCTAAAGATCTGAGATGAAAATGTCAGATTGAAAAAAGAATGTTTCCTCGTTTTAAATAATATATCTCACATAATGTTATTTTAAGCGTAATATTTAATACTTAATATTTATAGTTTTATGTCAGAACAATTCCACGTTATCTACTCTTAATCACGCAAAATTGCTTGTACAGATTACTTTTGCAAATTTAAGTCAAATCGTATCTAATTCAATTTACGACTGTAATACGACATAATACCTGAGAGATATAACAATAATGCACCCGGACTCTCCAAATATTACAAAAACTACCAAACTTTCAAAACGAGAAATTTTTATTTTTTGTTGAATAATGCACTTTTAAATGAAATGCTGTAATTTAAAACAAATAACAGTGTTAGAATTAATGCAGTCGACTTTAACAGGATGATCAAATGTCGAGAGATATCGAGAGAATGAAGCCTGTCTCTCGAGTCTCGGAGCTTCAAACGTATTATCTAGAATTCGTTTACAAGGCGTTCAGTCGCCAATTGGTATTTATGTAGCAGAAACGCATTATTGAATTGCATTAAATAACCTCGCAAGCCGTCGTCGAAATGTTGACGACAAAGTTTTTCGTCAACATTTAGAATTTGGCCAATTTTTAGTCGGATAAAATCGTTGGCTTCAAAAGATAGGTTATTTCAATAGCTCTGCCTATAAAAATAAAACTTAAATGATAATTGAAATGTAAAATATTACATTTAAAATAAAATGAATGTTTTTATATACAAGAAAGGCGCTCATATGATAACCGGACCAAATAATAGATTAATACGCACGTAGCGCAATGCTTTATTCCTTGAGACACCTGACAAACGCGATGTCTTGTATTTATCGTACAGGAACAGGTGTTTATGAATCACTCTATGAGCTATATAAAATATTTCTAACAAGTCTCAGTTAATCGTGGAGTTAATCGCAATGAAAAATCAACGATTTCTAATCAGACAATTTACAGCAAATGTACAGTTATATTCTCTTTCTTTACATTGCGATTCTTTAACCCTCAACTTCACCAACTAGCAAATAAAACTCTGAAATTCTATAGCGAAACTGATAATGAGAATAGTCCTAAAGTCTCTACCACTGGGGCACTATTGATTTTTCTTCCAGAACGTTCTAGTGTCGAGTGATGAACGACCGTTAAGCGACAATTTACAATGATATCGCTTGACCGTGTTTACAGCGCGGGGTACTGAGCAAAGCTAACATAGTGTCAGATGGCATAGCGGTTGATTGACACTGATTATTGACGAAGTGTGTCTTTTGATGATCGATTTGTTGAGACCTGGCTGTGGTGGGGTCTCGACTAACTTCAATCAGTGATTTAAGGATGCTTCACACGCTGCGCTTAGCCTATCATATATGAGGCTTTCACTCAGACCTTGTAATCTAACGTTCGAAACGATCTAATGAAATAAAATATGTCAAAGCGAAACATTATTTCGCAATTATAATTCGGTCGGGTTAGTACTTAAATCAATAAAAGTCATTAAAAGTATGTAAATCGTTGTAATAACTAAACAAAATGATATTAGGAGTATCGCACTTATTTCGAAGTCCATATTAGAAAGAAATGTATAAATTAAGATTCAAAATTGTTAGATTGATTTCTTTAGCTGATTGTACTATTAATATTGTAACAAAACTTACTGCAAATTCTATGATAAATACTATAAAGAAATACTTTATAATTAGGTTACTTGATTCGGTGGCTTCGCACCTTTCAATTCATGGGTTTGGTCCGTTTGGCTCTTGAGAATGACCCGGTCTTTTCACACTCACGACCCTTACTATATTGTCACAAGCTATGGCAGTTAATTTCTTACATTTGAAGTTACTATTAGCTTATAATTAGTATAATGTTTTCAGTATAATGTTTTTTCTTAAGGTTAAGAACAGAAAACTGTTTTAATGAGTTACTATAGCATTGTTGTTGTTTTTATTCACAGATGTCGCCAAAAAATGGAAGCGAAAATGCAGAGCTTCAGTATCATTTATCATCAGATAACCGCGCAACGGATCCAATCTACATGTCGGCATCAGAGGTTATTTGTACACATCTTAAAATAAATCGTATCAAACTACTTAGATTCTAGAAGCACATTTGAAAGTATTTCTATTTTTAAATAAGCTCGAAACAGTTCAGAAAGAACAGTTTAGAACAGTTCGAAAAGTTGAAAAGCTGTTAAATATGGCATGCAAATTCTTCCTCTCGCACGAAGTGTTAGTAAAACTCCATGAAATTTATTTTTTACCTATCCTTTATAGTTTACAATTTAAACTGACTTTAGTTTCTTTGAAAGTTTGTTCTCTTACTTCGTGAAAAAATTCAAGACAATTTTTATTTTATACAATAATAATATTAAATAATTAACAGTCACTAGCATTTTATTAGTTGTTAATTTGAAATCAATACATTAACACAAAATACATGATGATTTTACAAAAACATTGTCCATAAAGGGGTCAAGTCCATAAAGTATACTGCTAGTGCATATAACATTTCTAATGTACTGTCTTATTATTTATTAGTGTTTCTGATTTTATTTTTGGATTCCCTGCATTACTATTTCCTATTGTTTTTTTTTACATTTTTAAGCAACGCTCAGAAAACTAACTAATGTAATTAACTAATGTAATGTAACTTAACAAATGTAATGTAACTAACTAATGTAATGTAACTTAATACTTTCATATTATAGATCCCCCTATCGAATATGACCGTTATTAACACAAGTCCAGTTCGCGCGATGGCGCCACCTTCTCAAAATAATCAAACAAGCAAATCATCATCATCATCAAACGGTAGAAGCCACCGAGGAAAAAAAACTAGTAATTTAGCAGCTCTTACCACTCTGGGTATTCTTAGTATCAGTGCGGTTGTCTATGCAATGTGTCCGGCTGAGCCGCTAGCTAGGGTTATCATATTCATACCTGCAACGTTCAGTTTAGGTTTGATTACTGTAATCTTGTTTTAATTGTAATTAATTTCTGGAATTATTTCAATTAAAGATAACGAATTAATGGATTATATATATATAAAGTGAACAAGATACTAATAGTTTTATTAAAAGATATAAAATTATTATGAATGTATGTATATTTTAATAGAATTCTATAAAACCTAGAGTAAATTCATACCCTAAGAGCTAAACTATATAATATTATATCAAAATACGAAATGTAATAAAACTAAATAATAATCTTGAGAATGCATCTCAAAATTAGTTTTTTTAAAGCTTATGAAGTTTCCCTTAATGCTCATCCATATATTTTTGTTCCAGATATACTTTCATTCTTCTTTAATCTCTTCCTGAACGCGCAAACAGTAAAAGAAATAATCTTTCCTATATTTTCTCATTCTATAGAATTTATCCTATATATAACTTTACGTTTTATATTCAACTATCTTCGACTTCATTGTAATGCAAACGCGCTATATTTTTCCTACATCAATATTGATTATAAAAGCTAATTGAAGGAACGGAAAGTATCTTTCTAGAAGTCATCATTTAGTGTTGAGCTTCAAAAGAATCGGCCATCTTTAATTAACCGATAACTGAGCGAGCCACGTGACCTTTCTTTCTACTGGTTTTTGTTTATGTCTTCTTTTCATTTCTATCTTTTCATCTCGACTTCTATTCATCGTTTTCGTTTCGTAAAAACGAGTTTAAATGTACACAAATGGAGACTCGATAATGTACGTGCAAGCTTTAATCTGATGACGGTATTCAACTGTAAATGTTGCATTAAAGAATATATATATTTCGTTTTTTTTGCAAATGAAAAAAAAGTTGACTATATTTGGTGCAAGAGAATTGCAACGCGTATTACGATCAACAGTTCATTGATATTGAACTGAGAAGATTAAAATTCGTATTTTTAAATAGCAAATTATAAAAATTTTGAAGAAGTAATTTCACAATTGCACTAATCAAAGATAATGAAAAATAACCGAAAAACAATTTTAGATTTTGTTTACAATTTAGCAATGCAAACAAAACATAACTAATTTTAAAAATATTATATACTTATATTTTCAAAGATATTTTTTGAATTAAAATATTACGGAATTAAATAAAAGTAATTTTGAAAGAGCAGTGGCGCAGCCAGCTTATAATTTTTAGTGAGGGGGGGGTCAATTAATCGACCTTTTCTAATTATTTACCACAGTTTTAAATGAGGGGAATTAATGAAGATAAGATGATATTGTTTTTATACGGTTTATCAATCAAATATGACCGTAATTTACTATTTTTGTAAATTACGATCATAATTACGAGAATGCTCGTATTTGTAATCGGTAGACTATTTGGTGACCGGAAAAATGTCGCCGGACAAAATGTCGCGGTGAAAATGTCGTGGACAACATGGTATGGGGACAATATGCCGTTGGAACAAAATGTTGCTGCAAAATGTTTAAATATGGGATTAGGGTTAGGGGTTTTTTGTTATAGTTGGGGTTAGGGATTAGGGTTAGGGTTAGACCACGACATTTTGTCCGGCGATATTTTGTCCTAGAACCGAATATTTAACACAGGATAACCCTTAAACATAGATATTTAACTTCAGATAAGATCGATTCGGCAGATGGCTGTTTTCGAACATTTAAAACAGTATAAACTAAAATTAAATAGTTTGAATAATTTTGCTTTTAATAGATGCACCTTCATTAAAACTCAAATCTACACATATTTAGATTTATATGAAGTTTGACATATGATGTTTTTTATATAAAGGGGCCAATATATTAATTTAGACAATTATTTTATATTTTGTTTCAGATGCCGTTAAATTATTCTTTAGGCTTCAGAATCAAAATAACGTTTTAACAGAAAACTGGGTTTTTCAAAACGGAACAGTTCTCCAAATATTTGGTATGATTTTTATTTCAAATAAAAACATGAAACTGTCATTTGTTTTTAAATGACATAATTATGATTATGTCATAATTTATAAAGAACGCATTTTATATTGATAAGTGATTTATACGTAATAAAATAAAATATTTACATTTAATTGCGATCAAAAGGCATTTAAACTCTGTTGCATTTAATATTTATAATTTTTGACATGAACTTTGACGACGGATTATTTTGTTCAGTTGCTTTATTATTGCAAGCAATTAAGAAGCAATTAATTGTCAAATATTTGAGAGTCCTAGTTTATAAACAATAAAATATTGTTACATATAAATAATAATATATTTAAATTCTGTAAGTCTTTTCTGACATAACAACTACAACGCAACATTAACTTCAAAATTCCTCTTTTATTGTGAACACTTATCAAAAAATGTATTAGTTAAATTACATTGTAATTCACTTAATTAAAATCTTTGATAGATTGTTGCTAATATCGTAATTAAAAGCGAATAACTTTTTATCAAACTTGTAGATATTGATCAAGCTGGTCCAACAGCTAACACTCCTTGTTCAGCTAGACTTCTTTGTCCTAATGCCTACATTCAGAATCTGGCCGGATGCGATGCTGCTACTACAAAATGCATTTGTGAAAGAGGCTTTAACTTAGACAATGGAGTCTGTGTTGGTACGCATGTAATACTGTGCTAATTTAAAACATTTCGTGAAGTACTAAATCAAGTACGCATTAATTCTTTCACATACCCCTGCTTTTATATCTAATGGTCTCTATTTCTCTCTAAATTTTCTTTAGTCTGGTAGAATTGAGGCTCAAATTCAATGAACTCTGGTGGAAATATATACTCTTCAAAATAGATTTCATCTGTATTCTTGTAATTAGATATTTCGATTTTTAACATGCTACTTTTAAAAAGTGAATATTTTTGTGCTACTTACATTGAATTAATATTTGAAAGTTTTATTTACCGTTTTACTATCAATCCAATAACGTACAGTCATAGTTACAGTCATATTATCTATATACTGTATATAAGATCTAGACATATTATATTTTATCTAGCACTTTTAATAAATGTTTTAATGTAATTGAAGTGAATGGCTAAATGTACATTGTAAATAAATTGATTTAATGTAACGAAACAACTCTTTTTAAAAGATTATATATATAGATCTTTGCTCGCCAAAACATGAGCAATTAACAAACAAAAAAATAATAAAAAACATAAATAATCATTATGTCAAACTTTTATGTAGATGATAACGAATGTATGACGTCATTTCATCAATGTCCCTCTATGGCTACTTGTCAAAATACTATGGGCTCCTATGTATGTAACTGTGGGTACGAATACTTTGGAACCAGACGATCATGCGAGCGTAAGTATATTTACTAATATATATCTTTATTCGTCATTAAAAACAGAAATATAACATAGTAATTATAAATAATCTAATGACATCAGTGTCATTAGATTAATGCGAAACTAATCTAATGATAACAGTGTTTTGGAATTTATCATTTAGCATTACAAGTATGGATTACGAATAGGGTTATGTTCAGAAATAATCTATGATTTAGTTAGTCGCGAGTTCTCTGTGATGTATAATAAATGATATATGATGTATAATATAATATTATGATATATAGTTACTGATGTATAATTTTAGTTGGTGTAGATTTTAAGTTCAGACGCTTATTTTAAAGCTTGGCAAAAACACTGATCGTAATACTGGTAATTTAAACATTAATCTTTACTTAATTTAATAAATTTCAATCCGACTGAATCATACTAGATTATAAACTTAGATAATCCAAAATAAAGCAGAAATTGGTTCTAGGACAATTCGTCAAAGAATGATCGTCAACGGACTATTTATCAATAACTGCTTTTATAACGGACAATTTTTATAACTTCTAACCCTAACCTTAACCCTAACCCTAGACCTTACTCTAAACCCAACGAATATCATTCACGAACAGTCCGTTGACGAAACGTCCACATACCCAGAAATTATTCTAATCTAAATTTACGTGGTAATAGTTTGTTTACACAATCCATGTATTGCGTAAATTTTAAAAATCATATTTATTATAGAACATAATGCACTTTTTAGTATCTATTATCACTAAAACACAATGTTGCACAATTTTTCAAAATCTATAGTATATCGCGCAATAGAAGATTAATAAATAATGATCTATAGTAACTAACTTTGTTCAAAAACATTCTTAATTGTGATTTAAATATTACGTTAGAAATTGTACTTTTTTTAAAATAAGTTTTATTTATTATTTTATAATTAGTAGTGTTAATACTTAAAAGTAATAAAGGTATTTATAATATCGATGTTACAATATCTTTAAATACTGAAAAATTTCTTTTACACACTCTTCAAGTACACGAATAGATTCAATTGAATTACAATGTTAAATTTGATCGGCTTTATTTTGTCGCAATAATTCGTATAAAATTAATGATCACTTGATGTTCTCGTGAATAATATTTTCTTCAGCTTGGTCGTTATGAGATTGAAACAAAATCATGTCCACCTCAGATTTAAACTCTTACTGCTGCAATAGGTAATATAGCTGCAATAGGTAATATATGCAATATAATCATATGAAATTATGCAATTTTGCTTAATATTGCATAATTAGATTATGCAATGTTGCATAATGCAATATGCAATATGTCATATGCAATACACGATAGTATGCTTTGTTGCATTGTTATGAGCATGCACACACATTAGCATTTAACATATGTTGTATGCTAGACTAGGAGAAGGTTAGCTGAATGTAATAATATTTCTAAGGAGGATTAAGTCGACTATAAAATGAAAAATTAGTTTATTTATCAATGTATACATTATTCTATAAAGAAAACGCGCCTAAAGTTACGCTGCAGTATTTATCGCACAACTCGGTAATTATTATTATGGTATTTTATAATTTCGTTCCGTTATTCAGTTAATGTTATTCAGTATTACAGTATAGAGCATTATTTTAATAATAAATTTGACAATTTAAGTAAATCACTGAAGATAGCTTAATTAATAATCTTAATTACTAATATTCTATAAGAATTACATTTGCTTTTAAATCTTAAAGTTATACCCTTCTTTCCAAAGTGATGTTGTGACGTTTACACACCCTCTTATTTGTTCTAAATTAATACATAAATTATAGCTCTCATTACTGAAAGCGTTTTCTAGTGTATAAAAGAATTTGAAGTGAATCAAGAACAGATTTGAGAGGATTAAATGAATGAAGCCTGACTTAATTGAAACAATCCATCGATCTAACGACAGATGTTCCGCAGTAGCAAAAGAAAGCGAATATAATAGTTTTGGCTTGTGATCATAGTAACACTGTTTCTTGTTTATTTATTTTTATTTTTTGCTTTCTTTTATTTATGTTCATTTTGGTTATTCATTTCTTCGTTAATTATTTATTATAACAATCAATTTTTAATTTATCAAAATATAACACGAGAATCAAACATTAGAACAATAAAGAAATCAATCAATTTTATTTAATAACTGACTCAAATAATTTAACATTATTTAACTAAAACCTCGTTTAATTCAATCAGGCAAATTAGTGAAATTAATGAGGAAGCAACGTTTAATCATTGCACAAAACTATGCACTAATTTTCATAACAAAAGAATGCTATGAATTATAACTGTGTTGCATTGATGCGAATTTTTTTTCAATTCTTTTCAAAATAAATGTTGGTATAAAAGACTAAACTACATTTGTTAATATTTAATATAATAGCTCTAGCTTTAATTTACAGCTAAGAAAATTCGTATTTTTCTAAATAATAATAGTAATTATTGCAAGTTTAATATTTTAATCGATCATTAGGATTTAATATATTTAAGAACAAATAAATGAAAGAATTTCGTAAAACTTGTCAACAGCTTAAAAATAAATAATTATAACAATCTACAATAGGGTCTGCAAATGAGAATAGACAAAAGTATTTTACAAAGGAGCGAACATAGAAAGAACGAAAAACAAATACGGACTATAAGAAAGATAGATAGACGAAAAAAATAAATAAAATACAAAATAAAAGAATAATAAAATAAAATAGTTAGAATGAAGAAAAAACCAAATAAGAAAGAAAACTTATTACCATAAAGCATACAATCCAAAATACAGTTTATAATTTGCAGCAGTTTACAATTTTGAGCGGTATATAATACAAAACATCAGTGTTTTGAGACAAATCAGTAGGGTTTCCTTAACGCATCAGATTCAAAGTGCTTCTCATTGACTGAATCATTCATGCTTGCTGCTCGTACATTAGTTTCCTTTTAGTGAACATTGCGACATGATTGTTAATCTGATAATTTTTGTCTACTAATGTTCGCGCCATAATATAGGTAATTAATTATTACTGTACATGAAACAGTTTTCTATGAAATCTATAGCATAAAATATTAAATAAATTGTATTCAGGTCATAGATTATCGCTTTAGCATTTTATATTGGTAATAACTATAGAATATATTTATGAAATATTTTCTAGTAGACATTATTTGATGTTTTTATACATGAAATATATCAATTAATATCAGAAATAAAAAGTTGTAATGATTAATTAATTTAGTCATTATTATTATCTAAAACGTTTGAAATACATTAATACTAATATATCATTTTCATTTTCGATTTAACATGAAACAAATGCAATATTGAATTATAAATGAATATATCTAATTAATATCTCGCTAAACATTTATCGATCGAGAGAATAACTATAAACATTTGAATTTGTTATTTATCAATGATTGAATTGAGTTCAAAAATAAGAACTCTTTTTACCAAATTAAACTTTATTTTAAATTTAATTATGTTTACATTTTATTATTTTTATAACCTTTACGGATTCTAAGAAAATTAAAAACGATGCAAATAGGATTAATGTTAAGTTTTGATATGTACAATAGTGTCTTTAATCCCTATATGCTCTTGTCGCAATTCATTATATCAGTTAAATCTTCTAAAGGATATAATTTACAATCTTCAATTTCAGATAATTCTATTATATAATTCAGTTGGGACAAAGCATTTGGTGTGTAGGCTATGAATAATTTAATAAAGATAGACTGGGATCTCTTTCTTTTCATAACAATTTCACTTGTATAGGATATTAAATAAAATGACCGCCATGAATTAGTCATTTATAATTTCTCTTCATTATATGCAGTCGTTTCTCGATTATACAATGTAGGAAAATATTGTGTTAAAAAAGTACTTGATTCGTGAGATTGTATTTAACAAATAAAAAAAAATAAAAATATATGTATTATACAAAAATATTAGTGGAAATCATTTAAAATTTGTCAATTGAAGTCGAGTATACTATTACAGTGTAGATGTCGCCATGTTAAATTTATTTGAAAAATTGTTTAGTTATTATTTTAATATATAAATTCTTTATTAAACTTTTATTAAATTTAATTCA
>JAQIXG010000249.1:0-37629 GCA_034700105.1 Oconnorella tubifera
ATAAATTATATTCTTCAACTAAAAAATAATCAACATTTAAAAGTTTGAATATAATTTTCAACATAAATATATTAATAAATAATTATAAATCTACATCTAATTTGTAATAAGATCTAATTATCATGCAAACATAATGAAGTATAGATAATTAATAAAAATTATATATGTATATTAATCTAAAGGAAATAATAATTGACATCTAGCAATTTATTTAATTCCATGCATTAATAAACAAAATATTCATATATTCAAACTATTACCTTTAATCAATGAAAACTAAATCTTTGAACGAAACATTTTATAAACATATTCCAAACTTTGTTTCACACTGAAAACAAAAACAATTATTTTATATTAGTTATAAAATTGCTATAAAATTGATATAACTTTTACCATATTTCCCATCAGTGTCCAAGTATTAAATATAATGTTATAAAAGTTAATTTAAAAAGACAAAACCTAAAAAGTCATTTCTCAGTAACTGGTCATAAATTAAAGTACACTTTTTTTGCCTCTGGATGATATTTTTTTTATATTTTTAAATATTTTTTGATATTTTTAAAATGATGAAAGCAATAAATGCATTAAGACATAAAGTCATCATTAGACTCCATGAGAAGCTTTCTCAAGATAAATTCATTAAATGCACAAACTCATTTTACTGTTACGATCTATCTCATAATCATACTTTCGTTTTTTTTTTAAATTTAAAATGTTGCCTTCTTCTATATATCTTAAATCCCAATGGTTTTATTCCGAGGCTTTAATTTATTATTTAAAATTTATTAAATGCATTAAATTATTAAATTACTATAAAACTAGCCATTGTATACTTTCATGATTAGTAATGATAATTATGACAAGAGTTAAATAAATATATTAATAATATGTTCATTAATAACAATTGTAAATTATGCAAAATTATAATCAGGTTTGCAAAAATCGAATAATAATATTTAAAAGATGTTCACAATTTATTAAAAGAGAACGTAAAAAATAGAAAAATAAACGATTACTAATCAGAGAAGTTCAAATATTTTGAAATAAGAAAATAGAAAATTAATCTATACTGGAATATAAAGCTTCATAAAAACATTCGTTTACTATTAACAAATGATTCCATTGAAAAAATAAATTAATATAAACTGCTATTAAGTTAGCTATTGAACTGTCATCCGCTTACAGATATATTTGCTTGTTATTATTATTTTTGTAACAATTGCTTTTATCGGTGGACAATAATTTATATAAAGTTTATATTCCGCACAAATACTAATAATACTGTTAAATTTTACAAAATATTATCTATTTTCTTTACAATTTAAACGGCAGAAACAAAAGTGGTAGGCCTACTAGTAACTAAATTCTTTTTACAAAAATTAATCGCAGATAAAAATAGAAATATATTCGAGGAAAATGCTAAATATCGCAAAACTGCATTTAAAAGATCTATTCGATGTACAATAAAAACCTTTTTGTTAATTATCAATTATAAATCATAAAATAAATAATATTTTGCACTAGTTTGTCTAGAATTTCGCCCAGAATTTCTTTTACGATTCGTCAGAACTAATCTAACTACGATGACGGGACCCCTGCGGAAAACTAGGCAAATCAACGTCACTTGTCTTTTCACTGATAATTTAAACCAGGAAAATAAGCCAAAACAAAACAAAAAGCCATTTTACAGGAATTTTTATCCCTAAAAAGTATCCTTTAATATTGAAATGACAAAACGCTAAAACAAAGCGGCAGAAATAAAACGATTAATGTAAAATAAATAAAATTTAATAAAATATTAAAATAAATAAATAAACTAAATTAAAATCAATAAAACATAAATAATAAGAAAACTTTTTCTGAAAAAAATAAAGATCAATGAAAAATATAAATAAACCCGTTTGGCAATCTTTAATTTCATCATTTAATAATTTAAAACTCACGGTGTCATCTTTTCCCTCCTTTCCTGATTTTTCCTTACTTTTTTCCTTTCCTCCCTACAATTTATTTTTATTCATTTTTCTTCCTATTTTTTTCTCGTGCAGTGCATACAAGCGGACTGATTTGTGTCTTCATATATTCGATTCAAAGTGATTGAATAGATTTCCTCTAGTCATCTCGCTTGTATAAGTGAATAAAGCTTTTATTTGTTTCGTGAGTTTTTTAAGCAAAATGTATTTAATTAAGAATGTAAAAGAGCAAGAAAAAAATCACAGCAAGACGGCGGGGAAAGTTTTGAGACGAGGGATTAAAGATGGTATTTAATTTCACAAATAGTCACTGTTTGATTTTCATTTTATTAATAAACAAATTTAAATCTATTTTGTGAAGTTTATTCTATAAAAACTAATTTTAATTGGTTTTCCTTTACTAAAGTCGTTAAATTATTAATATTTTGTTAAAATAGATGATTAGCTTCCCTCCATCCCCTTCTCCGTACGCGTTATTCTTAAATTAAATCTTCTAGTAATCAAAATAACTATCATATATCTATAATTTTCTATAATCCCTATCAACAGTTCTAATCTTTAATTTATATTCCTAGATTTAATAGAATTTAATCTTAAATAAGAAAGGTTTACTGAACTAGCGAACACTTCCAAGCACCTGCTGGAAATATTTATTTGATTAAAAATGAAAGAAAATAATTATTTTCTATTTTAAATAATTTTTCTTTTTTTCTTTAGACGATATTTTATATCCTAGCGAGGGAATATTTTCTACGTATTAAATGTTACGCTGTAAAATTTGATAATTAGCGCATTTAATTTAATCTTGATAATTATTGACTAATCGAATTATTATTGACATAATTGTCAATATTGATCTATTTACTTTAATAACGTTATTGTCAGAGAGTTAGGCTGGAAGGGAAACCAGTTGATTCGTGATATATCCGTGATATGAATGAGAAGTGTTGAGTGTGGGATGATGCTTTAGTTGTATTGAGGGAAGGGATTAGGCAAAGAAATGGCTTCTGTGAAGGTGGCCGTCAGAGTGAGACCTATCAATAAAAGGTATTCGTTTTAAATTAAATATTTGTAATGAAGTTTGTGTTGATATGTTACCGTGGAGTTTTCTGAGCGTAACTCTAGTGTTATTGCTAATGTTATTTATTAAGTTATGAAGCGATGCAACTCGCTGCAGCCTTTGCTTTTTGTTTCATTTGTATAGCTACATTTTTAACAGTAATCTTGACTTACGTATTGTTAAGTTTTTCCATGACTGAGATATTCAGTTTCCGGTAATATTTATACTTGACTATGCAGAAGAAATTAATGCCTCAAATATCTATCCATAATTAAGTTACCCGATAACTTTTTTATGCTGATAATTTTTTGTGCAGCGTCTCTTAGTAATTAAAAGAAAAACCATTTGTAATTAAAGATTTGCTCATTGAAGACATTTTCAGTCGATTCAATGCTTTTTTCTTTAAAACAAAATTCTCTGTTTATCTATTAATTAATCTAAGTTAAATTGGTTGCTTATTTTTGTTTCTTGCAGAGAATTGGAGCTGAATAGTTCTTTAATAGTTCAAGTTGACGGTAAATCGACACAGTTGACTAATATGAAGGTGAGAACATCTGATTATAATCATATTCTAATGCAGTCAGTTGCTGTTATATTTAATTCATAAAAGATTCATTGAATCTTTAATTGCTAAGGCTTGGTAGCATAGTGGTTAGAGATAGAAATTGAACACAACAGGTTCGACTCCTGTGAATACTTACTATTTTTCTAACTTGCTGCATCCTTTAGTGAGGGTGCTTCAAATTGTTGACGTCTGAGACATAAGTGTCGATTTATATAATTTTATAATCCATTACATTAAACTCAAATTTAGAATACAGCTGTTAAATTAAATTTCAGATTGGTATTCTATCTATTAATTAAATAAATAAATTTAATTTTTTTTTTAAATTTCAACGTTATGCAATATTAACAGAAATAAATTCAAATGCGTAGAAATGTCTAATAAAATAAACTAAATTAATACAATATAAATTATTTGAAACAGTCTGTAGCAACTAATATATAGATACAGTTTAATTTAAATTTAAATAAAGATAAAAATGTAATTTCTGTTATTTGACTGGATGAAATACTGTTCTATAAGAGACTAAGTGACTGAATTAAATAATCTGGTTTAGCTACTGTAGCTGAACGATTCGCAATTGCTTTATTTATTTGCGGAATGTATGTATTATAATTTTTCTTATTTTTGAGTGTTTTCAGTTGATTTGAAAAAATATTTCAAATTTTTAAATATTAGTTATTAATTATTATGTTATAATAATTAATATTTTGTTGTTTAAATCAATTTGTAAATGGCTTTGTGAACTAATTTTTAATTCATTCAAAAAATGACACTGTTATAAAATGATCATTTTGTCAATTACTGTTATATAATAATGTATATCGCAGTAATTGACTAATTGATCGATGTATGACATTTTGATCATTGTTGTCATTTTTATATTTGTTGTACTTTTTTCAAATATTTGTCAGATTTTATAATAAATGAGGTTAAATTTGATTTTTATTTAAATAAACTTTCTGCATATTTTAAAATGAATGCTTAATTGTTATATGTGGTGTAGTGTTATAGTTTCAATTAAAATTATATTTGATATATTTATCATTTTTGCTTTCACCTGTATGTTACGTTATGCTTAGAATGTTGGCAATGAATTTTTTTGTCGAGTTTTTTTTTGCTTCAGGGCGCTTTTAAAAAGAACAGCGAAATATGTTTTACATTCAATTGTGCAATCAACTTTTCATAACTATCACAGCAAGTTATAATTATAATTTGACACATACATATTCATGAATATATTATTTACCTTGGAATGTAATACAAGAGAAGCATTGAAGCGTTTAGAAGCTCTGCTTATTTTCTTCCTTATAAGAGGCTTTATTGTAAAATTTGTCATATAGTGAATTCAGTTTGAAAGAAAGCAGTTGAAAAGAAGCATATTGGAATATTAAATAGATTCTTTAGATAATAAAATATTCTTAAACGATAATTTCTTATTTGGTAATATTTTTTTTGCTAGTATGTATGTTATATTAAAATTATTATTATAGTTTATTAAACCAGGATCAAGTCAAGATATTCTGTAGGAATAAAAATCTGCTTAATATTTATCTGTGCTTGCCTTGTAAGTCTAAAAAGACTTGATTCAGCAAACTGTGTTCATTTTTAATTATTAATTTTCTTGATACTTCAAATCCTGTTTTTTGCTTATGTGACATTATCCAATTTATAAGTAAGATAATTAGCTCTAGGGATTGACTCATAAGGACTGTTTCTTTGTATTCTGTTTGAAAATCATTGTATTGAAATGTGACAGTTTTCATTGTTTGATTATAATTATTAAATAATTTAGCAATAGTTAAAGCCTAATGTTAATAAAGTTGTAACTACTTGTTGCTTTTGATTATTATTTGATCCTTTAAGTACATTCTCCCAGAGCCTCTACAATCTGAGTGACATCAGTGTCATGAATGTGTCATATTGTGAATTATTTTATAGGATACTAACAGCAAAGCCTGTCGGACGACAGGCATAAAAAAGAAAAAAATACACAAATGTTTAAAGGTTAAAAATCATTTTATTATCAACTATAAAGTAGTTCCCATGGATAAAATTTCATGGAAACAACACGGAATGACAAAATGAACTAATATTTCATCCAATTTGAGTACCCTTGATTCAAGGGTACCATTGAGAACCCTTGGATCTATTTTAATAGCTTAATTATATCAAGTTACAGACAGACAGAGGAACTTAGCCAATTATTATATTAGATTTGTATGTTTTGTTGAACAGATACCAAATTCAGGCAATGAGAGTTTTGGACGTGAGAGAGTAAAGCTGTTCACCTATGATTACTCTTATTGGTCAGTGGATGAAAGGAATGATAACTATGCATCCCAGCAAATGGTTTGTAAAATCTAGAAATATTCTGATAATAACTAAAGAATTTCTTTCATAAAACATTTTGTAAGAAATTTTATAAAAATAAATTTTTACTTATTAAAGTCAATACAAATACTGGTTATAGTAATTTCCTTTTTATTTTGAGTTAAATTTTTTGTTCTGTAAATACCAGGCATATAAACTTCAGTATATAATTTTTGAATTTTTCTTCTATAGATATTTATATCTCTTTTTTAATGAATCAGTTGAATAAGTGTATGGCTTCAAATGCAATTTGTTTATAAGTTTAGTTTCATTGTCAATTTTCAGTTCTGTATTTAAAAGTTTTTTCTCATCTAAGGTTTTATTGATTACTTCAAAGCAAGTACTTTTGGATCTTTAGTGAATGTTATACAAGTGTAAGAATAAGTAGCTAGCTTAAACTAAGTTTAATGTGGAGTGTGTTCTAGGAGCTTAAATTTGATTATTTTCACCATAGCTTTTTGAAGAATGAATATATGATAAACTTTTTAAAATGATAACTAAAGATCACTTACATTATTTTATCTAAGAGGAGTTACTTCTTGTCGTCAGAATATCTGATGTTTTGATTTTTATCATTTATAGATTTTTACGATTACTTTAATTTTAAAAGTTAAATCTCTGTTTGAGATCATTTAGACATGTTGAACTGCTGCATTTGCAGTTTTTAATAAGTACAGTATATGTTTAATTTTATCTCCTTCAGTTTGATTTCAAGTCTTTTGTGGCTTGAGATTACCCAGCTTGCATTTTAAGATTATTTTCACAGAAATGCTGTGTTTTTCATTTTTCAAAGTTAAATTGTATTATAGATAAGTTGCAGTGCATTAAATTGATTTTTAACTTAAACATTGTGAAGCAGTTCAACTAAAATGGAGCATAGGATGCCTGTTTTATTTGATAGCAGTAGATGGTAGCTCTACTCAATCATAATGTGCCTCATACAGTAATTAATACAATATTTGTTTAACTAGCTTATACAGTTGTTTGCATCCTTGTAGAATGAATACATTTTAGTATATTTTCATTATTGTATTTTAAATTATAATTCATTTTCTGTATTGTCTTCTTATGCACAAATGCAAAGATTTAGCACATGTATACTAAACGATTACATATATTAGCTGAGTGCTGAACATGTTAATAATGCATTAACACATGGCTGTCAGTTGATCCATTATATTTGTACTCTTATGCTAAATGTATCAAGAAAGTTTATCTCTCATTGTATATCAGACTAATCTATCATAGCATTCTACAGTCAAGTTAAAATATAAACAACAGAGCAACAATTTGGTGTACTATGTTATCCCATTGTTAAGTACTGATACTGAATAATTATATTCTAATACAAAGTAGATTGTGTTAATATTCTGGTGTTCATTAATATATTTCATGCCCAGTTTATGATATATACATCTTTTTTATTTTTGATGATTGAATATTTTTATACATTTTCAGTGCTCTTAACATTTCTACTCAATATTTTTATGCTGATGCTGCAGTAAGCGGCAAGTAAATAAATAAATTGCTAATAGACTTTAAAATAATTTTTTTTTCATGAAACTCAACACAAGTTTTATAATGCTATCTTGAGCTGTTTAATGCTGTTGTTAACTGATAGAGTGTGTGTGCTGTTTGTTGTGTAGGTGTTTAATGATCTCGGTGCAGATGTAGTTGACTCAGCTTATTTAGGCTACAATGCATGCGTGTTTGCTTATGGACAGACAGGATCAGGCAAGACTTATACCATGATGGGTTCACAGGTAGTGCCTTCACTTGAAGCTTTTGCAAAGTGGTTAGAGTGTCAAACTATGAACTGATGTGTTCCAATTTAGAGCCTGTGTAGTTCGTTATGTCTTGATGACTTGCTGTTCAGTTTGGCATATGATATTAACTGATTGCTGTACCCTTTAATAAGATGCTTAGTTCGACAGATTTGTCTTCAATGTTATTCAGGAATGGTAATCTTGACATTAAAATGAATTATTTATTGTAATATTAAATAAATAAATATTCATAGAATTATATCACTGTATGTTTATTTAAATGTATGTAATAATGCTATGTATTTCACTCTGCAATTGTTATTATTATTCATCTGTAAGTACAATTATGCAATTATTCATTACTATATATCATTTACTGATATCTTGTAAACTATATTCAAATTGTGCTCAAAGTCAAACAAGTAATGTTAAGCGCAATGAAGTACAAGAAAAGTTCAAGTTATCATAATATATACCATCGTTACATCATATATACTGATATCGTGATGCAATTATGATATGTACATATGACAAGTTGAACTTTTCTTGTACTGCTTTACTCTTAGTATTTTTTGTTGACATTGAATAATTACATAATTCCATACAGTTATTTAACATTAAAACCATTTTGGATTTTTTATATATATATATATATATATATATCATGATTTATCTGTTCTTGACTTTTTTCTTACCCAACTATCGGACTTATTTTCCAGTTACTACTACATGGTGCTGAGATGAATTAAAACCAGATGATGTATTTTTATCATTAGTGTATTTTGTTGTTTGATAATGGTTCAATTTTCTTTCACAGCATATATAGCCAGTCTGTTTATATTAAATGTTTTATTATATGCACTTCTTTATTCACCAAAAAATATAGCGCTATGCTTAACATATACAGTATTGGCTGAATATATGAAACTCTGACAAAATTAATTATAAAAACTTGCAAGAGAAATAAAAGAGGTGTGTGATTTAATTGAATTAAAAAATCTTAGTGTTAAAATAGTTGATTATAGTTTCAACTAGTAATGATGTTTATTTGTGTAAATTATGTTAAGATGCACAAAATTTGACAGTAAAAACCTATAAGCGTGATAGTGATCCTGAATACATTAAACTGACAAATTGTCCCTGATAGTTCTTTATAAACTTGAAGAAATGAATGCAAGATTACATTTCCTTGCAGCTCAAAAGTAGATTCAAGCTTTAAATGTTTTTGCATCAACTTTTACCAAGGAAAATAATTTAGTTAAGTTTTTGCTCACTATTTGACATCAGTACGCACAGTTCACGACATATATATATAGTATATAGTTTTCTTGTGCTGATGTGACACTTAAGCAACAAATAAACCGATGCAAGATGCATGTAAATGTAATGAGATGCTTTAAATGTAATTCACCTCATTCTGTGTACAAAAATATAAGTTATTCATAGAAATAATAATAAACTTATGAACTTATATATTTTATTGAAAAATATAACATTAATGTTATTTTTTTGTGTTATAATTATTTTTTATTTATTCTGATTTCAGACTGACCAAGGTTTAACGCCTAGAGTTTGTGAGGTTGGTCTCTTAGTTCTGTCGTGTTATTATGTATAGCATTGCTATCTTTTATGTTAAATGCTGGAACTTTCATGAGAAAATATATATGCAAATGTTCAAATATTACTTTCAAAAGTGTTTTAGCAATCGAAACAATATTTTGATTTAATTTTTTTGATTTTTCTGTAGCAATATTTGATATTGATGTTTTCAGTAGCTTATAAGTTGTTCAAAATTTTTAATGCTTTTATTGTTTAACTTCATTATCGATATTTTATTTATTTATGTTATTTGTTTTTTATATCCAATGATTTTTTTAGTGCTTTTTTTCAGAGTTTGTTTGCGCGCATGACAGACAGTGAGACGACATATCGCACTGAAGTCAGGTATTGTGTCATTTACTGCCTCTGATGTGATCTAGGCTTTTATTATTTATTATTTATCTTATTCCAAGGACTGAAATAACAATCTATTAAGCTGTCATTTATACTGATACAGTAAAATACATTTTTATACACATTTTTATATTGCTTTATATCATGTTTATATATATATTTTTTATGTGTAATTTTTGCAAGTGAACGTTTTCTTAAGTAGTTGAATATACGTTGCAATTAAAATATATTTTTTGGGGTAAATTTTTTAAATTGTGAAATGCTGTGCATGTGCAAGATATGATATAAATGATACATTTATAATTTGTACGATGTTAGTCATATATATTCTTAATCTTACTTATGTTGCATATGTTGATAATTTCTATATACTATGATTAATATATAATTATATGCTATTGTTCCATCAAGATTTTAAGAGTTAATGTTGACTAGGATTGGGGTTAGAGTTTGAGTAAGGATATATAAAAAATTTAGTTTCCTTTCATTGACTTTGAGCATGAGTAATGTGTACATTTTTGAGGATAGGAATGATTATTTAATTGCTTCTTATTCAATCTAGACAATGAACTGGAAGAACTATAGATTAAAAAAGTGTTTATATAATTTAAAATTGTACACAATATGTATACGCAATTACTTCCAACAGCTCTGAGTTTGAAAGGTAAATATTTATTGCCTTCCATACTATAAGAAATATATATTTCGTATTGTTTTAATATGGAAAGGTATTTTGTGTTCCTATAATGGATAGATTTATTAAATTATGGATTTATTGAATTAGAATATTACACGCGAAGAATAGTTAAAATTTTCTTTAGTCATGTAGGGTTTATGAATAAATAACTACATTACATCTGGTATTATATTATTATCAATTCGTAATAAAAACTTTTTTTTTCTTAAATTATAGAAATTTATTTTTGAACTTATTTCAATTATTTGTTGAAATTACAGACTGACAATTGTATAAATGTTTATATTTATGGTATATGGATTATATTTTATACTAATTTTATTTTACTTTATTCCTCCAGTTTAATTTTTTATTCTTTTCTTTTGAAATATTTTGTTGTTTTGGATCCTAATATTTTTCAGTTATTGATTATTATTCATCAATTTCATTCATTTGATTATAAATTAATTACTTTATTCCAGAATTTGTTATATTTTTGAATGAAGGATGTTTTGTATGTTTTGTTAATTGCTAACATGCATGACGAATCTGTATAAACTTTTGGTTCAAAGTAGCTATGCTACTGATCCAGAATTGACTGCTTGTGTTTCTTGGAGTAATATAAACCTTATGCTTATTGAGCGTAAAACTTAAATTAAGACATTAGTTGATATATAGTTATAACAAAATAGTGATCTTTATTCCCATTGCCAATACCCAGAAAAAATTGTTTAATACATGTATTGAGAGCCCAGTGTTCTAGTTAATTCTGCACACTCACTTCATAATATAACAATAAATTACATTTTGATGCTGAAGTGATGTAAAGCAGTAAATTTTGATAATAAAAGCTGTTGGAATGTTAGCGTGATGCCAACTCTTGGCTTCTCATCTAAGATTTCAGTTTTTATTGCATTTCAATGCGTTATCATTACAAGAAATTGTAAGATTTCAGTTTCTATTGAACAGTTATCTGGAGATATACAATGAGAGAGTGAGAGACTTGCTTCGTGATAAACATCATTCACATCTTAATCTTAAAGTCAGAGAACATCCCAAAGAAGGACCTTATGTGCAAGGTACAGTTGAATTTTCTCCAATAATTGTTACGAATTATTTAAAATAAAAGCTTTCTTTAAAATATATGTAGTTTGAAATACTTTGTTATAAGTTTATATTCATTTGGAATTTATTGTTTTTTTAACTGATGTAAAGAATCTAATTTTTTATTTTCTATTATAAAAAGTTTGATAAGTTAGATGAAATATTGTATATTTGCTGCTGCAGACTTATCGAAGCATGCAGTGCTGAGCTATGCAGATATTGAAGACTTACTGAATAAAGGAAACACCAACCGAACGACTGCTTCTACTAATATGAATGATCAAAGCAGTCGATCTCATGCAATCTTCACCATAGTCTTTACTCAGGTCTCATATTATTTCATATTTAAACTATTATTATTATTAAAGTAAAAATGACTATTTCAGTCTACAAGTAGACAATGAAACTGTAATCTAAACATTTAGCTTAACTGTGAACAGTAATGAAGTTTATTTGGGCTCATTTATTAATTGATTTAGAATTATTAGTAAAAACAATTTGGTTAATTAATAAATTTCAATTTTTAAACTCTTACAATTTTAATATAATCTTAGGATATTAAAAATATCCTAAGATTGTGTTTTAATGACTGTTCATTTTGATTTTGCTATAAAATCTTACTATGAACTCTTTTCATTTAATTGCCAGTAGTTAATTATAGGTAATTATTAGTATTGAGTATGTCAGTTATATTAGTTTAATAGTTATAATTATTACTAAATGATATTGAATTACTATTTTTAATATGTGATTTTTTATTTGTGATTATGTTATATTTATAACAAAGCACGTTTTTTTGATAGCTGAATAATATCTATCTTTTCATTCATGAATGGTTTCTAAAAAAATACTTATCCATTTAAACAGCATAAACACTACAAGGTGATTTAATTCAATGAGATATTGCTTGCTATAATTGAGTCAATGCTAGTACCTGATAAATAATTGTTTTTATTTTTTTATAGGCGAGATTCAATGAAGAAATTCCAAGTGAAGTACATAGCAAGATACATCTAGTGGATCTTGCTGGCAGGTCTGTTTTAATTGAAATTTTTCCTTTTCTATCTTCTTGAAAATTATCTATATTATTTTTTTTAAATATATTTTCTGTATAAAATGAAATAATATTCTTTTAATTCATACAAAGGGAAATATAGAGATTAGCATTCTGCTTTCATGCCATTTAGCAACTTCCTTGATTGACTCAGTTGTCCATTGTTTGAGATTGATAAAGCGAGTACTTGAGCAATTAAACTCCTCACAATCTGCCTTTCTATTCTTTGTGAGATCTTCTTATAATTCATAACAATGTATTCAATTCTATGAATTATTTCATTTATTTTTATTCTATTAATTGCTCATAGTGAAAGAGCCGATGCAGCGGGCACTAGCGGTGATAGATTAAAAGAAGGAGGAAGTATAAATAAATCACTCGTCACACTTGGCAATGTCATCTCTTCACTAGGTCAGCTTGATTCTCATGATATTTGAAATGTTGGAATTTGAAGTTTAATCTTCAGCGGTTTTTTCCTTTATTAAGACCCTCAGGAGATTCATGCTTCATATATCTATTTAGGATATAAAGACTAATTATTTAATTAACTAGTATTAAAAGTGTTTTCAAATGTATCTTGGTTTCTGTTCACCAAGTTCAATGACATCAGCTTTACTTTATCATACGGTGATTGAGCAATGATGTTATTTAGTTGAATAACTGTTAATCATTAGATAATTATTTGCATATGGACAAGGTAGACTTCATCATGGTGTGATCTGAAAAATTATAGATGAAGTTTTTTGGTTCTTGATTAATTGGTTCTAAGTCAGCGGTTCCCAACCTTTCTGATGCTGTGACCCCTTGATAACATTTGCCAAGTTGTGGCGACCCCAACGAAAAAAATTTAAATTGCGGTGACCCCGACACAACAATTTGATGTACTTTTTGTTCAATATTTTCAAAAATCAATTTGCAAAGAAATAAAATGTTCAAACATTACATTTAAGTGTGTATTATGAAATGTACATTGCATGTAAATTACATAAAAATGCGTTTTTTATTGAAAAAATTAATTCTCAGAAGGTCTCAGGCGACCCCTGGCAAATTGTCAGGCGACTCCAATCGGGGTCGCGACCCACAGGTTGGGACCGCTGTTCTAAGTTATAATAATCGTTAATATTTTTTATGAGAAATATAATCAGAAGCTGACACAGGCTTTTAGTCTGATGGTGACAAATTGAAATTTTTTCTTGCATATATTGCGAAAGAAGTACTTTTTCATTACTTCTACTTTAGCGGCTTTATTTTTTATTTATTGCTAAAAGCTAATTATTATTTAAAATGAATTGTTCAGCCGATGCCAGTGATAAAGATAAGCCTACCACGCCAACCACGCCTCGATCTCGCTCCGTCTTTATACCGTACAGGGACTCCGTGCTCACTTGGCTGCTTAAAGATTCTCTGGGGGGCAATGCTAAGACAATCATGATTGCCAGTCAGTCTTCTTTAATGTCATTCAGTATTTCAATAATTTATCTAAACTCACAAACCATATTTATTCTGTCACAATTGCTCTTATTTTTTGTATCGTAATTGGCTTGGAAATAAATTAAGAAACTCTTAATTCGGGATATTTCAATTCATAATATCTTTTAATTCAGTCTGGTGCGTGTATTTCAATTCAGTCTGGTGCATATACGTAGTACGTATATGGGGGCAATTGTTTTAAAATTAATGAAGTTTAGCAATTTGTAAAATTGTTAAAATATTTAATATGAATTAGCGTATTGTAAAAAAAGAAATGTTACTGTCTGATTGATATATCTCATTTAATTGTTAATGACCAAATTTTATTAATATCATTTTTGTAACTATAATAACTGATTTTCTTAAATATAAAATAAGTTTATAATTAAATTACTCAAATTAAGCGGAAAATCTTTAATACGTTTTCTAAACGGTATATAAATTCTTTATAATTATGCCCTTTGATAAAGAATGCCACGAGTCAACATTGAGAGTCAAATCATTTACTTCTGAGTATAGGGAGGGCTCTAATTACTTTTACGAGCTGTTTGAGCTTTAAATTATTTGTATTTGACAGCCATAAGTCCAGCGGACTGTCAGTATGCTGAGACATTGAGTACATTGAGATATGCCAGAAGAGCTAAGATGATTCTCAACAAACCAACCATTAATGAGGTTAGCAGAAAACCTTATATAATATAATGATACAAACATAGATTTTAAAAAATCAGTATTGGAAAGTAATACAAAGTGTGTTCCATTACTTGATATATTAAAAATATGATATCAATATTATTTTCATTTTTTAATAATAATATTAATATTAGTAATAATTCTTTAATGTCTTAATAAATATTATAAGATTATTACAGGAGAAGAAATATTATGTATATAATATTTTTCTTTTATGTTTAGGATCCGAATGTAAGACTGATCAGAGAACTGAGAGCAGAGAATGCTCGTTTAAGAGCCTTGTTGGCCGATCTATCGGTTTGTTTCTCTTAATTTTATCCTATTATAATATAATTACTCTTTTATAATATAATGTGTAATTCTCAGTATCTCTCTGAACTTTTTTCAAATTACTTACATGAAGTTACTTTTCTAGAGATATGTGTAAGAGTTAATCATGAAGATAATGGTATATACTTCTAAATATGTCTTTCAAATAATATAAACATTGCAAATAATATAAACATTGGCTACAAGTTTTATTTGTATTGAAAATATAAAAATAATATTATATTATGTTTAGAGTCTTGTTTGCGAAGTGATAACCCTTTTCTGACTGACTCGTTTAAAGTTTGAGCTCTCTAGAGCTCAGTATTTCACTAACTTGTTGCACTCTTTAGTCAGAAGTTTAAATCAATTGCTACATTTTGTAAATTGTTCACAAAGTTAAACTTAAAAAACTGTTTTACTGACAGTGTTTTATAGAGCTTAATGCGTGTAATATATAAAATTGATTTATTACGCATTGATTTGTTTTGCATTGTATTTTATATATTTTATTTAAATGATATTGTTACTTGATCAGAGTAAAGAAGTTGCGATGCCATTGAAGGAGGTTGTTGAAACAAAAGAAAAACTGACAAGAAATGAAGAAAAGGTTAATTTTTTATTTTTTTTAAAAATAATAATTAGTATTGTTAATTGTTATTAATTGGTAATAAAATATTTAACTTCATTCTTTGACATTAAATTTATTTTCAGCTCTACATAGGCCTTGTTGTTTTCAAAGGAAGATTATTGAACGCATTTTAATATACTGTAGAGTCAAGTGCACTCTTCACTTGGGTTATGCATGCTCAGTTGAAAACATCATAAATATTGTTTTTGTGCTGACTCGATGTTAAAATTGAAAGACTATGTATTTAATTTAAAACATGTAAATGACATTATGAAATTATGAATAACAATATTTTATTGACTAGCAGACATTTTTATTGATTTAAAGCGAAATAATAGTTGTATTTTGCAATGCAAAAATTTAAGGATTTCTTTATCAAAAAACTATTTTTACAATTTTTTTATTTCAATTTTAGGTAGTTGAATTGATTGAGACTTGGACTTGCAAATGGCATGAAGCTGCAAATGTACTCAATGTATGAGTGTTTCTATTTGTTTTTAATTATATTATTATATTTTCATGTACTTACAGTACAAAAATGAAGAGATCTATTTGTAACCGGTATCTTAACAATGAGATTTCTAAGTTAGTCACTATCTTGTTAAATACTTTGCAGAATTAATAAATCAGAATTCTAAATAATATAATAAATGCTTTGATAATTTAAAAATCTTAAATATGAAGGAAGCCTTTTTCTGTTAATTGTTTTACTAAGTTAACAGTCAAAATTTCAATATTAACTATTATTTTATTTAACACGTTACCTAGTTAGCAATACAAAATTGCATCTATTCAATGTAACGAGTGATGAATGATTGAAATGAATGTTTTTTGTTGTGATTCAGGAGCATCAGACATTGGCCTTGCGCAAGGAAGGTCAAGGTGTTGTACTGGACTCTGATCTGCCGTACTTTCTATGCATTGATGATCATATTCTAAGCACTGGAATGAAATTATACCACTTGAAGGTTATTTGTTATTTTACGTTTGTGTATAGCAATATTTTAAATATTTATTTATGTTTTAATGATCACGTATTGATTAGTGTATTGTTAGAGAGAAGCATTAAATAGTTTGTGTTAAGTGCGAAATATTAAATTATCATTTTATTTCTGTATGCCAAGTTAACAATGTTACCTATTATTTTATCTTTTGAGGATTAATATATGAACCAATTATAAATAAAAGTAAAATCGAGTATAGATTATCTTGTTAAGTCATTTAATGTAATAGAAATCGGAATTCTGTACGATATAATATGTTTTTAATGCATAATAGCTTAATTAAACACCAACTACAGTTGTAGTCATAGTGTTTCATTAAAGAACCTTTCGTATACTGATATAAATTTAGACCAGAAGAATTGAAATCATTCTGAGGAAATAATTCTTATGTAGATTTGATTGAATAATAAAATTTATACAATTTGATTTGTCATTGTTTGTTTACAGTGATAAAAAATTAGATCTGCATAACAGTTATATAAATGATGCATTCAAAATTTTTATTACAGGAGGGTGAGACAACTGTGGGTAGAGATGACGCAACAAAAATAGCTGACATTGGTAAATGAATATTTCATATTTACTATTATAGTTTGGTTTAGTTGTTATTCGGTTAATATTGCATTCTGTTTCATTTAATTTCCTTGATGTTTATGTATTGTTATTATTAGACTAATGTTATAAATAATATTTATTATATAGATTGAAAATGTCACAAATATAAATATATGAGGTATAATTTTTCTTTTTTATCAACTCTCTTGTTGATATTAGTTAGCAAATAGTTAAAATATAGAACTTGGAATGATTGGGAATTGATGATCTTGAATTCATCAGCCTAAGCAAGACTCTAGTTAACTCGCTGCACTTTTAAGGAGGTGATTTATTTGTTGTTTATTTTGAGATATTGTTCAATGAGGATTAAAATAAGAAGGAAGTATATAAAAGTTTAAGTATATAATAGGTGTCATAACTAATCATTAACTGTTTAAAATGTTTTTCATTGCAAAGTTAATGATAAAAAAATACATTTTTCCAAAAGTGACAAACAATAACATGATTACAACAATTCAAGACATTGACTTTCTAAAACTGAAATTCTATATTTTTAAAATATACGATAGAATTTTACCCTGAATCATTATAAATTGAAGGTTTTAATTCATACTAATAAACTAATTAAAAACATAAAGTTTATGTTATAAACATAATCTTTATATTTATACATTGTTGTAGTTTTGGTTGGACGTTGCATTGAAGCTGATCATTGTATTATACATCATGAGAACGGAGAAGTCACTCTAGTTCCTATAGGAGACGCTATGTGTTCTATTAATAACACCAGGATACATGAACCAACTAGACTATGTCAAGGTCTCTACATTAAATATTTCATTCATTTATCTTCATCGCATGAATTATAATAAAATGTAAATAACATCTGCTGAATGCAGCAAAAGTTAAGGATGCATCGACGTCAATGAAACATAGCTTGCTGCATATTTGGCACTCAAACCTGGAAATCATTGATTTTGAGTCCGTTTTTTTGACTTCACCACCTAACAAGATTTTATATTTGTTATATTTGTTTGCTGATTAGATTATGATAATTCTATTTTATAATTTTCTGATTGCTTTTTTTTATTTTCTTTTCTTTAACTCATTGATTTAGATTATATATTCCGGCGCTGATAATCATAAAAGAAGATTAATTACTGGACTCTGTTAATAGCCATCCTTTCACTCATCACTTAGTGTCGCTTGAGATACCCAATTCAAAAACTGATATTATTAAGTCATTAGAAAGACTTTGTCTTTTTATGATTAATTTGAACGTTCGGTGAAAAGTTTCAAGTCTGAAATGGAACTGAATATTGATATTTTATAAATAAGTCACAGATTACTCTGATCCTATTTGTTGCTGTGTTATGCAGCAAACAAAATAAATTTGACTCTTATGCGTTTGTTTTTCCATCCTTTTAGGATCACTGATTAGACTCGGTAAAAGTCATTTGTTTAGATTTAATCACCCAGCAGAAGTGATCAAGCTGAGAGAACAGATGAAAGGGGTAATCTTACTACTAGTTTTTTCATTTACAATCATTCTCATATTTTTGCTATTGATATAGTTATATTTATCCTTTGAGCAATGAATTTTTTACCGTGTGAATATTTTACAATATTTTTATTTAATTTGTGTATTTTGAGTATAGAGCGTGCTATGGTTTATTTATTTTTGTTAATTAAATGAGCATAAAAGTTGCATTTATAAATATATAAATTATTTGTTGTTTATAAAATGTTACACCTATGCGTGTATGTGTATACGACTTTCTGTTTGAAAATATATCCTTATTTTTTAATTTGAATATTTTTTAAGTATATGTCAACTTTATAAAGACGATTTTATTTTCACTTATTTTCTTGTTCTTAAATTCATTCAGTGGATCAATTGAATGTGGTTATGGAAAATGAGTTTGATGCATAACGGTCAATGGCTTCAGTTGTAAAACATTGAATTTTGTGACACGTTGTAAATACTAGTAAATTCGTCCCTTTTTGTTGCAAAGTCTATTAAATAATTTTCATTTGTGAATTTCATTACGATGCAAGCGCATTGCTTACTGATGTCTGTGATGTGCAAATATACAGTATATGATTACTAGGTTGAAAGAAGTCATGCAGGCGAGCAGTACAGAGACAGACAGTGGTCTTGGTCTACCATTAGTATGACTGACTCCGCTGTAGGATCGGAGTATGCTCTTTATTTGAAATATCTTGCACACGTGAACATTGTAACTTACGGACTTGCAGTATTTATAATAGCGTTTAGAAATTCTAGAAATTCTATGTGTTGTCCTTCTTATTGTAATAAGAAGGAGAAACAGATTCTGTGCTGTAAAACAAATTTCCAAGGATCTACATGACTAGGATCGTATGACCTAAACGATAGAGATTCTGTGATTAAACTGAATAAATTAAACTGATCTTATCAAGCTGTCCTGTTCACAGAATCTGCTTATTTCATAAAACTTGCAATCTTTCCCAGTCACGTTGCTTCTCTGCTAGCTTTCTTTTTTATTAGAATAACAATTCATGAATACATTTAGTAGAAGATTGTATGATTTCAATATTTAACGCAATTTATTTTTTTATTTTTTTAATCTTTAAATATATATTATAAAATTGTATTTGATATGAATGAAATATCGTAAATAGTAAAAATTAATATTGTCTAAGTGTTAGTTGTTAACAGTGTCTTTCAAAATCATATTAATTTTAGATTGCTATAAATTTATTTAGTTTTTCGTTGAAAATGCAGTTTTTTTAAGCTATTTAATTATATTGAATATTTTTTATTTCCAGCTGTGGTGATATGGATGAATTTGATCGATTGGAAGCTAAAAGGTAACTAGACAATTTATCGCGCATTATTTTAAATAAATAAAATAAAATTATGATTTAACATTTTGGTGTTTTCAATATGAAAAAAATGAAGTAACTGATTAACAAGAAAACAAATTTATCGTAATTCACTTCCATGAATGTCTACCAATTACGTAACTTCATATGATTTAATTACATAATTACATAATTTACTAATAGTTTAGAATCCTTAATAGAGCTTATTTAAAGGCCATCTGTATTTCTTTTTCACGTGCATATCATAACTTTATATTTTTTAAAGTAAATTCAATATATAGCTATCCCAGAATTTTTGTTTATGAAGAGTAAGACTTATGTATAAGATTTGAATACAATCGTCATGTTTTGCTTAGTTTCTTTTTGAACTTTTGATCATGTTTTGTAATTATTTTGTTTTCCTTTAAATCAGACGAGATTTGGAGCGTTGTGAGTTGGAGCACTGTATTGCTGAAGCGCGTCGCGTCAGTCAGATAGCTTCACAGGAAGTAAACAAACAAGAACTGGATCTACAGAAAGATGAACTCAACAAACTGTCGTCTGATGTACGAAGTTATTTATCTTGTATCTCATTACTAGATTTTAGATTGTTTATTCTGTTACAGTTTATTTATAACTGATAGAGTTTATCTATTATGATTTATTTCATGTTTGTATACTAAAAATGATAATTTATTTATAGTATATTTTGACTAATTATTATTTATACCGGTTATAAAAAATGTATATTAAAGAATCTTATAAAATTTATATTTGTTAAGAAAATCATTTATTGTACAAACGTGATTTATACAGATGTTTAAAGTGCTTCATTAAGTGAAGGTATATTAATGTATAACATTCCATAAGATTGTATAGTTGATATTTATTAATTAAAGCAATAACTATCATAACTACTGTAATTAGAGTGTCGAGAGTCGTGTCTGTTCCTTATTAAGCTTTATTTAAGAATATAGCTCTGCTGTAAAATATTGATCTCTCAAGTCAGTGGCTCGAGTTCAATTACCAGTCATGGTACATTATGCTTTTGACATTTGTCATCCATCCGTCTAGGAACTTGGACAAAATGTTCTGAAAAATATACAGACACTATGGTCACATTTCAGATTTTCTCAGACAAAAAAGTTTCAAAAATCCTAACCGTAACCCTAATCTTAAACAGTAACCTCTAACCCTAACATATCTTTTCTTAGCTTAATATCATTGAAGATATTTGTTTAATTGAATTTATTGAAGAAGTCGACAAATAATCAAAATATTGCTAGTTACAATGAACTTTAATCTGAGATTTTTAGTGTTGAGTCTGGCACTCTAATCACTTCAGTGAATTTCTTTTATAGTAATCCGCAGACAGTTTCATTAAATAGCCTTTTTCTGCTGATGCGATATTAACAAAAAATGCTCATTTATCTAGTTGAACTAGATATATCAGACAAAAAATTGATACTTTAATTGTTACTATTTGCTCAGATATAACTGTCCGCTTTAAAGGGTTTATTCTTCTCTTTTATAACTAAATAGTTTTGCTAGAGTATTTTATAGCCTAATAAGTTGATAATGATGATAAATAATCTTATTTTTACTAAACATTTTATCTCTTGACATCTTTTAACTCCTTAAGTGCTTAACTTTAAAATAAGTTTGACTAATTAATGAGTTAACACTTATGTATTGCTTGAGTTATGTAATGCTAGATAATACTGTGACTAATTATAGATAGAAAAATTTATCTCTTTCACCTTATCGCTCTGTAATTTGAGAGTTCTTTGAAATTTAGACGAAGATATTATTATTAAACATAGGTGCTATGTTAGAATGAGAAAGTATTGATAAATATTCTAAAATGGAATACTTATAAATATTCTTTGAATGATGTTGAGTTAGAGTAATAATTATAGTAAATTATAATTATAATAATAAAGTATTATATAATTATTGTATAAATTATACAGTGAATAAATTACAAGTATTTGTAAGGCACTTGTCTAGAAAACAGTATTTAGAAAACTTTTAATTTTTTAATATAGATCTTGTGTAGAGAGACTTGATTTGTCTATTAATAAGAAAGTGACAACGGATGTTATTGTAATGACATTATACATGAATATTATGACATCATCTACAGTTGAAATACAACTATTATAACTTGTACACTATAAAATGATAGTATAAGCATTTGTGGCTTTTATCACGCATACTAGTCGTCTAGGTGATGCTTTGTAATTGATATCATGTTTTGGATTTCATGTGCATAAACCTATTTTGTTTTGTAAATTTATATTTATGAATTAGTTAGAAATTACTTCCAAATATCTTTCATGACAAAGACATTATGTTAGATCTGTAGCTCAATAAATCTATATTTTTCAATGCCTGTGTTATGACATTTCCAGATTATTATGATTTCTTAACCATGAGAGTCTTTAAATTTAAATCATGGAATTATTATTATTATATAAGTTTGGTTTCCACACAGTGATGTATAGCCAATTGATGCATACTTTAGTATTCATCATAATTGACAGGCCCATCGTAAGATAAACATACTGAGTTCAAGTTTGGAGAAGAAATATCAGTGCACTCAGTTTGACAGAGAACGTCTTAAGTGTGAACAACAGAGAATAGAGCACGTTAAATCTTTACTGGAGAAAGAAAAAGAGTTGACTAGTGCGGAGAAAAGAAGAGTTTTGATGGAGGCAGAGATGGAGAGAGCGAGACAGGAAGTAGTTTCTCGTAGACAACTTATTGAATGGTTGGAGTTGGAGCAGCAGCAGAAACATCTGCATGTGTTGAGACAGAATGATCAGCAGAGTCTTGGCAAACATAAGGTCATATATATTAGAAGCATGAGGTTCATAGTGGCAATTAATGTGTAAGAATTTAAGACTTAAGTTATTGCATGCAACTTTGCAGTGTTGAAGTATTTAAGTTATTGCATGCAAGCTTGCAGTGATTAAGTATTTAAGTTGTATGTATGTATGTATGTATGTATGTATGCATGTATGTATGCATGTATGTATGTATGTATATATGATGCACTTATAATGCACCCATGCGTATACACTACATACAGGGTTGCCCCTGTATGAATCGTAGGTGCGGGAATACAAGTTATTACATGCTGAATGGGAATATAAGTTATTGCATGCTGGCTTGGAATGAGTGGATGTACTGAGATATAGCATGCAAACCTGTAATGAGAGCAAGTATTGAGTTTTTGCATGAATATAAAGTTTGGGGTTGTATGGTTATTGCATGCATGTTAAATAAGATTGGGCTTTTTAAGTGAGGCATACCTGTTTGTTTTAATGAAGCGTGTTACCAAAGTCATGGCTGTTAACTTTGTATTTTAATAAAAAAGTTGTTAAATAATACAAAATGAATGCTAGAAATTTATTTATATTAAGTACATTATTGGGAATCAATTAAATATGCAAAACTATAATGTACTTGTTAGACGCAATTAACTATCTTTGTGGCATCATATTTTATATCTATTGGAAAAAATGAACCGTCATGTTTTGCATTTTATATGATCAGCAAGAAGTAGGCCTGTCAATACAGTTTCTGTGTATTGGATATAAACATTTAACTAAGCATATAGATAGATATGAAATGAATATTTAAGTAAATAAATAAAATAAATATTGCGTAATAAGAATACAGGCTTGATTAGTTAGTGTTGTAAATTCTACGGTGCATTGTTTTTCTTGTAGAAATATGATACGCGTTTTGAATAGAGACTATAATCATGAGATGAAATCGTTGCTAATCTATTAAATAATATCGAAAATTATTATGCTATAGAAAAATGTCAGAGTTAAACTAAGTATGAAAATTTGAAATATTAAAATTGTTGTTATAAAAAAAGTTTTTAAATGTGTCAGTTGACTGAATAGAGTTGCTTTTTTATGCGTTAATGTGTAACTCCGTTCTTAACTGTAATTGATAATTGTTATTTTTTAAAAAGTAATTTTGCGTGTTATTACTAATTATAATTAAGACTATAATCATTGTAGTTTGTAAGAAGATAAAAAATTTATTTTCGGTAGTATAACGGGCATGGATCATGTTATAGATGTTGCTGTTTGATTTTATTAATTAAGTCGGGATCTTTATTCTACTAGTGTAAGTTTTTTATCTAAATGCTCAATGGCTAAGCGAATAAGCATCGGACTTGGACGAGATATGTCCAGGTTCGATTCCATAAAATGCTCCCTATTGCACTAATCTTTTGCACCCTTTAGTAAGGTGTTTTAATCAACAGCTACATCTGAGATACCATTCATATAAAACAGTAATCCATGAAGTTAAACTTAAATTATCTTATAATTGTATACATGATAAATCTGTCTCGCTGTAGCCTCTGTGTCTAGAACAACAAATTCAAGATCTGTTTAATATATTGATCCCTTCTTCTCTCTCGAAGGGTAAAATGGGATGCGTTTCCTTTCAAATATCATCTATAGACAGAAAGATGTAACGTAATGTTCGTCTTTAATACATTTACAGGATCGGCTGAGTAAGCTAAGAGAGATAGAGAGAAAGGTTTGGAATGACGAGATTGCTGAGATAAAAGCCACAGTGGAGTCAGAGCTTGATGCTATGCACGCTATGTGTGCTTGGTCAGCTGACAGTGACGTCACTGAGCTGGGCACCAGACTACCAGCAGAGGGGGTGGAGGATAATGATGATGACTCATTTGACGTAGAGTCACTTCGTCTTGTTCTACCTAATCTGGATGATTCTCTGCCTGATGAATATCTGACTCGCTCTCCTTTGTCTGCTAAAGAATTGCCTGATGGGTGAGACGTGTGGATTTTATTGAAAGTTTATTGTTGATTGTAAAAAAGTAATTAGTTTATATGGTACATTAACGCAGTTATATGGTACATTAACGCAGTTGTACTTGGCAGTTTAAGAAAAATGAATAAGTTTAAATATACCCAGTAATTGAAATATGATTAAATTATAATAAAACTGAAACTAATGAACCTAATTGCATCTAATCTACTGTATCTAGTGATTAATAATGAAAAATATTAATTTTTGTAAGCAACGATCGGCTGTATTTTATCATTTAAATATTTATCTATATATTACAGAAAATCTATGATATGATTCTTTTTCTTGTAGTATATAAATATTTTTTTAACTGGTTTAATGCATAGTTCAAAGTATCAAGTCTAAAGTTATTGCCGTTATTTTGTTAGATCAAGGCATCGTATGTTTATGATGATATCTATTAAAACATAGCGTGCTATAGTCCAATATTAAAATCATTATCAGTTAACTTTTGCAACAAAGTTATAGCTATACAGATTAGTAATGTTGTTTACTTGCCTATGTTGCAGCTGTTCTGGGTTGGATGACGCGTGTGATACTTCAACTTTGATATCGCAACTTGCTCAACAAGTTCACGACGTTCATGCTCATGTTTGTAATGTACTTCAACGCAAGTACGGTAGTGTACTGCGCAAGGATGATCACACATCAGCGTTAGCCAGTGACACTATCAAGTGTTTCTCTCACATCAAACCTCTCTTTCTGCAAATTGAAAAAGTAAGCTTTTTTATATACTACATTAAATTAACTTATTAAATTGGCTTTTTAATATTTTTCTAGCTACTGTATAGACTTTTTTGATCTGAAAATCTGCGAAGTAACAGCACATATAGTCACCAGTTTCATAATTATTTTTCTAACTTTTCTATATTTTGTTTATTAGCTATATCTGCAGTTAGAGGATTTATTTATTTAATTTCATTCGTGTCATTGACAGAACGCAATAAGTTTTTTACAACTAGTAAACGAAAGCCTATACAAAATAAAGAGAGTGCAAGTACTGAAATGATGAATGTGCTTTGTAATGGTAGATTGCGTCAATATTCTGTTAACTGTAGAGTTAAAGTTCACTGTAGCTGAAAACGTTTCTTTGCTTTATTTAATATGATTTTGTGAGGCTTCAATATTTATTCAAATATTAAGCATGCATGATGCATATCCTGCTAATTTTTATTCCTTTATTGTTAAAATTTCATCCATTTGTAAAATATATCTATCAAAATAATTTCAATAAGCTAAAGTTAATTTAGTTTTTTTATTACCTTGATTAAAACTGGTTAAAAGTCAGATTAGAAATCATGATTACAGAGTCTGTGACAAAACAAGTATTTGTATTGTTCTAGCTGACAAGTTTACACGGGTCACAGCCGATGTATGGTGATAGACTGAAGGATTATGATCGCCTGCTTACAACAGTCGACACATTCGTTCAGATTCATTCTCTACTTGAACGCACGACGCTTCATCTCAAACGTCATTTATTCACAGACACATCAAACGACATCGAAGCAACGCAGCGACTTCTCTCTGGACTCGATGTCGAGGATCCTCTTGAATGTAGCGTACAGAAGTCACTTCAGACAGAACTCTGTGTCGTGCGTGAATCGCTACTGTTTGAACTCAGTGAGGTGTGGAATCAAGTCTTCTTGTGGATGATTCCGCATGAAAAAACCCGACGCGTAATATCAAAGACAACCCTATGCATGCGACGCCGCGATCAAGACTTGCTGAGTATCATCACAGTGATGTCGCGTATGAATATGCTGGAATCTCGCTTAAAGACTTTATCAGATCGATTCATGACCTACTTTATTCAACCAATCGCAAAGGATTCTGAAACATCATTAATAATATCAGATTCTGAATCTAACTTGACGATAAGTGTCATTGCCGGTCAGTCTAATGCTGCCGCGTCACCTTCAGATGTGTGTCAGAAACTAGAACGCGTCATGTCAGTATTACATGACACTTTGACGGGGATTCACATTCAACGACGCGGTCATAGTGACGTGACAGTTCTGCAGAAACTCAGTCAGTTTATGACAGGACGCGTTTTTGAATGCGTTTACAACGATTGCCTAGCGCTGTCGCTTCCTAACGATAGTTCAGAGTGGGATGTTTATAATCACGTAGTCACGCTCGCTGAACGCTTCCAAGGTTCCCTGGCGCGCATGGAATTCACAGCATTACCCGGGGAAGCTTCTCTGATGGATTTCTTAAATAACGTCAACAGTTTATTTGCGAATGCAAAGAGCAGAGAGATCTTAAAGAGAGCTCATCAGTTTATGACTCAAGAGTTGACTCATTCGGTTGAGATTTCAGCCGATATGCCTCTGGGGAAGGAAGAAGATGAACAAGAAGGTTATTCAGTGAGAGGGATGGATGAGTTTGTAAAGAAATGTCGTGAGGAGTGTGGAACCACTGGGTACAAGTTACCTACTTGTCGTGTCAGGTAAAACTGATATATATTTACTTAAACTTTATGTACAAGTAATTTATATAATGAATATAATGTCAGTAATATAATGTGTTAACATAAATATAGTAATTAATGATTATGTTAATCATTATTATTATATTATTGTGTTTATATATTAATTTGTAGTCATACAATAATTTATTTAGTATTATTAATGTTTAATAGCTGTTTTGAATGACATCAACAGCGTAGTTGTTAAATTTAATACCTTGGTAAATAAATTGTGCAGCAAGTCAGTAGTGCAAGTCAAGCTGCATGAGCTGCATGAAAAGAGAAATTATTTAATTCAACAAGTCAACTGTTTAATTTCTGCTCTTCTTTTTTCTGATTTGATAAAATAATAAATGAAGTATCTGTTTTCAGTGTCGCTGTATGTCAGCTTGTTATCCTTGCGTTTGAAACTCTTCATGAAGCGCAATCTGGCAGCCAGGAGATTGCTTGTCAGTTGTGCAACGCTATCCATAGCGTTTTTGAATTGTTTCGTGATGTCGTGCCGTCGTATCATAGCGATAAGATTGCTGCTGTTCCTCTTGTTGCAGGCAAGTGATACTGATTCATCTTGTTGTATTATTATATTTATTCACATGTATTTTATTATAGATTTATATGTGTGCGTCATTTTAATAAAGCTTATACTTTAATTCTTCTATTTAAATTATATATCAGTTTATGCTATGTACTTTTTTGTCAACTATTTCAAAGGAATTATGTAAATAAAGAATTGAAAGTTTCTTCTTTCTTAACAAAGTCAATTTAATGAACGTCATTGAATCAGATTTTATTCATTTTGTTTGAATAAATCATTGTGTGATATTTTCATATTGATATAATGTCTAATTGCTAATTAATTTGTTTAACTTGTTGACACTTGTATTACTTGTAGCACTACATCACAATAACTGCATGTTCATAGCGCATCATCTCATCACAATGGACAAATGCATGCGGATCAAGTTAACATCAAATGCAAGCAGCGCATGCATGACACCGCAGGAGGACTTTGATGCATTGCATGCGTTTGAGAATGCATGTAGACATGATTCAGAACCCGCTCTTGCTGATCTAGTTCCTGTTGTGAGATCACTGGGAAACGATGCTTTTACAAAACATGTTCGTATCAAGGAAGATCAGCTTTGTCAGTATCTGAGACATGCAGGAGGTAAAACACAAGAGCTACTTATATATTTACATTTTGAGATAATCATCCGTAGCAAGGGCTTATTTTATATCAAGGCCCGCCTCTTTAGCTCATCATATGTCACTGTATATAATTTTTTTCTGTATTATCCTCAGTGTAGGCAAAACGTTTATATTACGTTCAGTTTATCTTTATTTTTAGAAATTTTTGCTATTTGAACAAAGTTTCTAAATTAAATGTTGTCTAAGGTTGGAATGACAGGAATAAAAGATCATCACTCGGCTTTTCCTGTTCATGAAATGATATTTAAAAAAACAATGTTGTAATTCTCATGTTTTTATAAAAATGAGCAAGGTATGAACATGATATGGTTTGATGTAAAATTTAATGCTTCTTTTTAGTTTACAAAGCATTAAATTCAATGAATTCAATATTTAGTAGTTTACACTTTGAGGTTATCAAAAATTTCAGTCCTTGTGTTACTCTATAAATATAATTTAAATCATTGAATGTCATATAAATAGCCTTTTTTGCCGATACAATATTGAGCATTGAAGAAATCAAACGTATTTAAACTATGTGGATTGTAATATTTGTCTTTGCGCGCGGATGTATACAAACGTATAATTGGTCTGATAATATAAACTATTACTTTTATTGAATGTTTGCAGGCTTCACATGTGTTGCTGATGATGAAGGAAGTGAAGCGATGGAAGTGATTGAGGGTTTGTTGTATCATTTAAAACACATTAGCGCCATCTGGAGTGATATACTACCTACTAATATCTATTGCCGCAGTATTGGTATGTGTTACATCTTGTAATTTCTTTATATTTATCTCCATGAATAAATGCAATGTATCTGATTTGATCAAACAGAATTATATTCAATATTTTTTTTGCAAATTTTTAAAATATTTTTTTATGTAACAAGATAGGACTTGTATCCGAGAAAAATAAAATATACTGTAGTATAAAATTGAAATATTTTACTAGTTTAGAATACAGGTGCAATGTTTTAATAAGTTGCTGGAAAATTATTATGTCCAGTATCAAAGTTAAATTGAAACTTTATTTTGAATTTTTTCTATGCAACTTTCTATTCAAATTCAACTTATTTCATTGTGTTAAATTTTCAAGTTAAAGTCTGTGATGTTAAGTTCTGTGTTTGTTGATGTTAAGTAATGTGATTCAATTAATAATTTATTTATAACTTTAATCAAGTTTTTTCATGCAATGTGATGCGTGATTAAATGTTCTGAAAAGGCAATTACTGTGATTTTATAAATGGTAGCACATTGTAATAATATCTTTCATTACGGTTCGAGTCATTGCTTTATTATAACTATTTATATTTTGTTTTATTATTGTTTTGTGTATTTCTTAAATAGGTAGTCTTTTAAACGTTTCACTTGATGACATCCTTGAATCCATAATGACTATAGAAGAATACAGCGCTGATGACTGTCGATATCTCCAGAACGTTCTGTCTCATCTCGTTCTAAGTTCCGTTGATCTCTTTCAGTTGAATTCAATCGAATCTAATCCTGAAGTAACGACTCATGAGTTTGTAGCAAACTGGATGAAGCTGAAAGAGCTTACGATGATGCTTCCGTTTAACCTCCAGCAAGTGTCGGACAGATGGGCGGATGGCAAGGGACCTCTCGCTCTGCACTTTACAGGAGCCGAGGTTGCTAAAATGGTGATAGCGATGTTTGAAAAAACTCGTAAACGTGATGATCTAGTAGTGCAGCTTCAACGTCGTCCTTCTGTTCATTTGAATTGATTTATTCCATCAAGTAGTTTATTTTAACTTAACTTAATTCAAAGTTTAGTTGGTAGTATTTCTTTTTTTGTAGTTTTGTCTGCTGAGTTATATTAGCGTATTGCTTCTTTGATAGAAATAGACGTTTAATGATTGAAGGCTGATTCAAACTGAATCACTTTTAAGTTCTGTCATACAAAAAAAGGTTTCCTGTCTGTTGTTACACACAAAGAGTGTCTAGATTGATGTAATCTTACATAGATAATTTAAACTTTGAATGTTATTATAGGGCATTGAAGTTGTAAACTTGTACAGTTAGAATACTTTATTTAATATTGATTGTGTAATCTGTTATATTTTGTTCATTGGTGCTGTGTCATAAATTATTACAGACATGTTGACACCTTTCAATAAAACAATTTCATGAAATAATTATTCTATATAGTTCAGTTCAGATGTTTTTTATATTTTCTGATGTAACCTGCTGCAATTTACAGCATCAATGTCTTGTTACTGTTGCGTTACCTAAAATATATCCTGTTTCTTCATGATTTAAAAATTTATATAGTAACAGTTTAATGCAAACTGGTTGTGGACAAAGGGGTAGAAATTACGGGTACCTTATGTATATACATTGTAAAAACTGAGACTATAGAACTAGTATCAAATCAGACAAAGGAACTTTCATTCATTATCTAATAGGTTCTTTTTTGTTTATTTTCATCAAATGAATTTATCAAGTTTTTATATTTCTTTCTACTGTTATATATTTTGAACATTACTTTAATATATTTACAAATCATTGCGTTTATAATTATTCTTTGGTTTACATAACATTTGCTGAAGTTTAATTATTCACAAAACTTTTTCTAGTATTTTTTAGTTTTATCAAATTTACTTTATTATCAGTTATTTCTTGATTATTTTTTTTATATAAAAACATTGTTTTCTTGAAGAGAAAATTCCGTAGATTTTTCTAATGTTTCTTATCGATACTTTAAATATCATAAACACAATGGAAGACTACTACTTCTGGGTAAAATCTTTAGTGAAACGTATAAAGCGAGTCAATAAAAAGTTGACTTATTAACTGAATAAGTTACTTGTTTTAATGCTACAGAAAACTAAAAAAAATATTAGTGATTCAAGCAATATTCTTGATAGCAATAATAATGCTGTTTTGTAATCGAGTCAAATGCGAGTATTTAAGCATAATCATTTGCATTTAATCTTTGTACATTGTTAAGTCATTGTTGTATAATATTATCCTTTATCGTGTTTCAGTTAAGAAAGTTATAATTTCATTTAATGTAGGCATGAATTACGTAACTTATGCCAATATTGCCAACTAACAACAGTAGTAATTTGTATTTCTACAAATATCTATAGCTACAAGCAAGCAAGCATAAATGTCTGAGTGGACATTGTCAGCAGGCAATGTGAAAAATAGATCCATTTAGCTGTCCGACATTGGTACTCTTCTATTTATTTTTGTTCTTATTATGTATAGACTTTGTTAATTAAGTTTACTGAAAATTATTATGACTCTAACTGTAGTTAAGTTTTGATTTTTTGTTTTTAATTTCACTTATTTGCTACTATCTGGTGAATTAATATTAAAATTAAATTAAATACAGGTATTGTTATCTTGGGATGGCTGGAAATAATATTTCCTTTAGTTAATGCTGTTATGATATATTGTCTTTAATCTCTTTACTGTGTCTTACTGTATATGCTTTCATTTCCTTAATGATATGGTCAGCATTTTGATTCACTCAAAAATGATAATCGTGAGTTTACTTGCTTATCATATACATGACATTATATGATAAGATTTGAACTCATGACATACTGCAAACTGGTTTATTTTGTTTCTAAGATTTAAAATTGAATTAGTTCTTTCAGATTCATTGTATCATACGTTTAGTAAGCCTTGAAGATGTCTTATGTACTGGAGAATCTTTTAAAATGACTAAGTTGCATTGGATTTATTTCATGGTATAACAAGATTATGGGTTACAAATATGTTCTAATACTTTATATAGAGTTAGAAATGTTAATCACAGCAGGTTCATTGCCTTATATAGTGGTACTGGTAGTTAAAGTTGTGTTGCTTAAGATTTGAACTATTTCAGAAGTTCTTTAATGACTTGATTGTAATTAGTTGTTATGCCCGGTGGTGGCTATTTGTTTTCAATGCTCATTGATGTATACCATGGCGTACATTTTACATTAATTGGTTATTGAGTTTGTGTGCATTGATACTTTTATTACCTCACAATAGTGATTTCATGATAATATTTATTTATATGTAAGTTGTTTAAGTTGTATAAAGAGTGTATTGTTTTTTCAGTTATTAAGTTATAAGCTATGGTTTTTAATGAATTTAGTTATAATAATGAAAAGTTATCATTCGTACAAGTTTATTTCATTTTTTTCTGATAGTAGATTAATATTTCTTAATGCAACTAGGACTACCTTATTTAAACTAACTACTTTTCAGACGCTAAAATGGCTGAAAAGATAAACTGTAGTTATACTGATAGCAGTAGTGAATCTTCATTACTTTGAAAGTAGTGCTAATTTATTCTTTAGTTACTCTTTTGTTATTTTTTTTGTATCATTAATTTTATTTTATTTATTGTCCGTCCTTTTCATGTATTTTCTGTTATCAGCAGAAAACCATGTGTATATAAATAGTAATTAATTGATTCTAGGTTAAGATAAAGTTGACTGCGTTGAGTCTTGCTTTAAATTTGTGTTGATGTGTTGCTTTGCAAGCAGCTTCTCACATAAATTATTCAGTACACCAATTTGTGGAAATAGTGCGCTGTTTGTAAACTGTTTATGAAATACAGTCATCTATATTTAATCTGTTTGTTAACAAGAGTTTTAATAAAAAAAATTCTTAAATACTTAATAATCGTTGTCTTGTTGTAATATTGTAATAAGAATTACTGTGTATGTAATAATGCAGTAAACTGATTGCAACTATTTGAAGGTTTTTCATGATTTTCTGTCCATCTAATCAAATATATTTGTTGCATATAAATTAAAATATATCAAAATTGAGTAATTGACATTCTTACGATTGTATTTGGAGGTTAAAGTCATAGTTTCACAAATGTTAATTTTTAAATTGTTTTAAATTTTCATTGGCATTTTGTTTTTAAATTTATTTATTGAGTAACTTTGTTTTTTAACGCTCATTACACATATTGTTTTAATATGAATTTTTAAAATCATTTTAATAATTGCAGATTTGCAACATTTTTAGTAAATTTTTTTTGTTGCAGTTGCTGTTGCTAAATTGTTATTATATTTGTTTTTTTGAGATTTTAAATTTAAGAAAAAAATTGAACATTAAGTAAAGTGATATAGTTAGTCAGTTACAAATTATATCAAAATTGTATTTTGTAATAGTACAGTTTATTGGGTATTTGGATACCTTTTTATTTTTAAATTGATTTTACATCTTTGTTTGTTAATTATATCTTTTCGAATATGCATCAAATTACAAATTTGAATTTACTAATGACAGTAAGTTTATTAAGATATTTAATAGTTATAATATTCATAATTAGTCATTACAATAGCAACTTGTAAAATGCATTACAGAGAGAAATTATTTCAAAAGCCTTGCAGTATATTATTTATTATAAGCTTTAACATCTAGCAACGCTTCACTGCTGAATTGCATTAGTATGTATTAGATCTAGTCGCATAGTATTATTATATGCTGTATCTTGCTTGTAATACTTTATTCTATTTTTTCAGTTGACTTTTAAGTTTTATATTTTGTTTCAGAGGTAGTTTAGAATTGTATTCAGATACAACCCATTGGCTTAGTGATAAGTTTTCAGTGATCATTTTTCAAGACTTTTTTTAAATATTTCTATTGTTGTGTATTTTTTGTTTGAGAGTATGCGGTTACTTTGTTTTAATTTATTTTATTCATATTCCGTAAAATAGACAATATTCATATATTGTATATTTGTATAATTGATGTTATGCATTATATAACGTATGCATAAATGCGTATAAAGTATACACATAAGTATGCATACAATATGGATAAAATACAATAGATGCAATATCCAAGTTATGTCTGTATATCTTAATATAGTGTAGATTTAGTTTATTTTTTTAACTGCATTGCTACCCACCGTTAGTTTAGCTTTCGTTTAAATTTTAACTTTGGTTGTGTGGTTTTTAAATTCAGCATATACTGAAAACCCGCAAAACATGAGATTTTGTTTTGATGTTTTGACTGCCGAGTTAAGAAGCTGACTTTGAGCTTGAATTATTCAGAAAGTGTCTTTATAATTGTTGCTGTATTAGTTTAAGAGGTGTTTGTATATCTTTACTAGATTGAATTTGAATTATCGTGGCCTTGTGTGATCGAACTTTCTTTTTTTTCTCTTGTTCCACGTTTTTTCAATGCGTACATTTAAAAGAAATAGAATTAGAACATTCTTTTCATTTGCATCAAATATTCATCGTGTTTAATTACTGCGGCACAGGGTTGCTATCATAGTATTGTCTAGTTAAGAAACTTTTTTTCTTTAGTTTACTCTCGCATTGTGTAGTAATATACTCATTTATTTCTGTATTAAATCAGTTTTGAATTATTCCATATTGTCTTTAATTTTACTTTATTTTGAAATATCCTGAAATTTTGAAGAATCTGAAATATCCTGAATCCACAATATATCCTGAATTCTTGAATTAAATTTGTCGGTATACTATAGGCCTACTTCGTATTCTATCATTAGTCCATCACTGATAGTCATATTATCGACTTTTAAAAAATACATGCGTCCTGGCCTATTTTATATAGCAGCATTTCCTATGATTTATTTTTATGCAAAACTAATAAAACTAGTCTTTTCATGTATACAACTGTTTCAAGGTCTCACAATTTCCGATGCTAAATTATATGATGTATAATTATATACTATACGCAATATTAACTCGAACAAAATTGCACACCCGCTTTGCAATATATCTCTAAATAACCTCTAATTGATGATTCGTATTAAGCAACTAACAAAGACAAAAATAAAACTGCATTTGTTTAAGTTATTGCCTCTATAAGTCTGATATAAAATCAACGATAGATATAATTATTGAAACAATCATTTTCATAAATCAGAATTGAATTAAATCAAATTCACTGAAAACACAACGAAAACGATAAAAGAGTACATTTATGAACGTCTCTGATTTCCTAATCATAAACAAAGTATTGCTTACTAGATAACAAATCGCATAGACAAGTTAAGTTAGGCGTAACTTGACTTGTCTTATTGTTTATCAAAAAATTCTTTAAACTATTGACATCTACTTTTTGTCATAGAAATTTATCACAACATAAAAGTTTTACAATTAAAGTCTTATTGATAAATTTCATTGAAAAACGCAGTAATATTCTTAATAAATATAAATTTAAACATGCAATATTTACAGTATTAAATGTAATTTACAAAAAATGCATTCGAGGAAACAAACATAAATTTATGTGAAACAATCAGTAACAACTCATGAAAAAAAGAGTCAAATCCAAACTCTTCACCCGTCAGCGCATAATACGAAAGTTTTCAATATCGCTGCCGCAGCGATGTCGGTAACATCTATTAGTTTTCCTATTAATTAGAGCCACAATTAAAGAACACTTATGCTAGTGGACCTTTTCAAATTTTATCAGCATTTAGGGATCATAAGATTATATTATAATGATTGCATTACGTATTAATGATATCATATTTTCCCCTACTGAAAAAATCGAACATTTATCTTAACTCTACATTCAACTATCTGATTGCCAAATACCACTGAAGCTAGTTTACCAGCTTGGATCTTTAAGATCAGAGGTAATAATATATAAAAACGACTTCACTCTCTAGATAAATAGATTTTTAAATTTATTTTTAAACCATAAGTAACGGCGGATCTCTTTCATTTACAGTAAGTAAAGCTAATAATAATAAGCTAACAATTACGGTTCGTTGATCATCTGTAGTATTATAACCTGTCAATGTTTCCAGACTTTGATGTCTGTCTACAACGGTGATTCTTCAGACAAGATTCAAGATAACTACAGACAACATTGCTATTGCTTAGTCAGCTGCTTCTTAGATGGTTTCAATTCAATCAGCTGCTAAGCCAGTAAACTCGTTCAGCAGCTCAGCTGACTGAGCCATCAGTATAAGCTGGTTTTGAGTTTGCTAGCACAGTCAACCAGCAGCTTATAGCAGCTGGCCCAGCAGTGGCGAGCTGCGTGACTTGTCATTGTCCGAGAATAAATTTGCTTGCCTGAGATGTCGCTGTCAATTTCTTGGAGCTATTAGTCTGCGATTAATATTTTGAGGATTATTTTAATAAATCTGAACAAAAAACTGTCAAGATTTAAGCGGTAAGTAAGTTTGTCGCATATGATTTTAATTGTGTTTTAAAATAACCAATAAGCTATAGTCCGAATTGGAATTTTTAATTTTCAAATCGTGTAATCGCATATATCGTCACTGAGTCATTGAGTAACTTGAGGTACGGTAACAATAATCTATGAGTTATTTTAAACAGCATGATTATTTAGAATCAAATACTTATACTTGATAGCAATAGCCATTGTTGTCGGAGCTATATAATTCCGGGGGAAGAAAATAAATTACCCCTTTAACTTATCGGGAGAAAATTACTTCACTAATTACCCCCCCCCCCCCCCAATAAATAAACTGTGCCCCCATGAAAGACTAGTTTTTATCTTCAAAGAAGACTAAACCAAAAACGACGTTGAAAAGACTAAACATCAGACAGATAGTCATCAGTAAACTTAGAAAAGAAAAACTCCATAAAAGTTTATTGTAGATTTATCGAATATGCAAATATTTATTGTAATATTTTATCACGTAAAGTTTTTACCGGCTGTAAAACGTTTCTGCATGTACCGTTACATTCAGAAACAATATTGTAATCACACTATTGATTTGCCCGGTGTGAGGATGGGGGAAGTTGGACATTTTGTAATACAATAAATTATATTACGCAGAATAAACTACCAGAAAATTAGCTCGATCATTGGTTTACTCAGTGATATAGAAACAACAATAAGTGCAACTCTTATTGCAATTTTTGTACAATAAAATAGTAAGTAAATTATAAATTTTGTGAAAATGATTAGATGATATTCGTAAACCGAGAGTAGCTCCCCAATAGAAGGAATGACTAGGTAAACTAAATCATAAATGGTCACAAGCCTGCCTCCCTCTAAGGTGTGATGGGATTGGAGTCCTCAGTGCGCAACAGCTGGCACCGTCTGCCTTTTTGGCATCCGCTGCTGCTGCCACTGAGCTCCT